>CAMXCT020002358.1:335000-380000 GCA_947184155.2 Cladocopium goreaui
AATCCCATTGATACCAAAAGACTAGTTAGGATTAAACTAGCCATCCAAGATTGACCTAGATTTTAGGAAACCTCCATATTATGGCTTTGGGTATATTGTCGTGAAAACAACCACGGATCCAACATGGGATACACCTCCCCCCGTAGCAAGCCAATCCCAGGAGCAAATTTCGCGTCACTGGCCACTGCGGCCAGACTCTCGTAGGTTTCGATGCCATAGCCGCTGTAGAAAATGCGCACCTAGCGCCAAGCTGCCAGATACCCTGCAAGATACGTTTACCAGACGGATAAAAAAACCACAAATCCTGGGAAACTATAGTGACTTAGTGGGATTGAATGTGATTTACTGAACAAATTGAATGGGATACCCTGCAAGAACTGAGAAATTCTTACCTGGTTAATTAGTAAATATTCCTATTGCAACAGAAAATCATCAGGATGAGTTTCTAGCCAGTTGGTTCACCCAGGCCGTGCCATGAAACTTTTGGATGCTGATTTTGAAAACCCATGGGGAGATTCGGCAAATCATTTTTATGGTCCCAAACAAATCCTGGGCTTAGCCCATTTCGAAGTCGCTGAAGCCCCAGTGACTAACCAGTGACACGATCCGCTGATCCTTTACGGATTGGGAATCGATCTTTACGAAAACTTGGTTGCTCTTTTTGCACGAAAAAAAACGTATCATGCAATACTCCTATACAAGTACATATGGTTTCATCATTATTGGTGGTATACCTACCCCGCTATATGGTTATGGGTCAAACGCCAACCAACCACCAACCAGTTTCATCATTATTTGGCTGCAATTTGGCTTCCCAATCTCCAAAAGCCGGGAAAATGCAATGGGAGTCCAAAGTTGCCTATCGCGACTTGCGATCGATTGGTTTAGCATTCACTGTCAGATCACCCCCAAAAAGGGTGCGAAGGTGTTGGAAAAAACACATGAGTCAATTTTGCGGGAAGATCTTACCAGTTTTAACAAAACATGCAACATCAAGAAGTTGGCTTCGCGACAGAAAAAGTAGAAACTATTCCCAAGAAATAACCCAAATGATCAAATGAAGCCATGGGTAGCCAAAATCCAAATCTGTCTTGGTGAAATTTCAAGTCTTTGATGCTGAAATCACCCGTTTTTCTTCATGGTTAGACAAGTTCTTGTTTTTTTTTCGATGGTTCAGTCCCCAATGTTTTGATGCTTGACAATTTCCTGATTTTCTGGTTGGTGGTATACCTACCCCTTTGAAAAATATGAAAGTCAGTTAGGATGATTATTCCCAATATATGGAAAAATAACATTCATGTTCCAAGCCACCAACAAGTTTTAGTTGTTTCTGCTCAAATTCTCAATTGCTTCTTCTCATATCAGAATGTTCCCTGCTATTTCCTACGGTTCAATCCCAATTTTCATCTGGCAGAACCACCCCCATTTTTCCATCATTTTTCTATGGCTTCAGTCCCCATCATATAGTGACTAAATCATAGAAACACCATAGAAACTACCAAAGAAACACCATATTTTTCCACCCATTTCCATCCATTTTTCTATTTCATCGGTGAGTTTCTGTTGTGTTTTTGGTTAAATCATCTCAACTCACCCGTTTTCACGGCACCATTTTTTGTGGCTTTTGAGCCACCAGCCAGAAACCACTGAAGTCTAAGCTCGCCATTTTCTGGCTGAAATTCCAAGCTGTCTCTTGGGGTTACCCTACATAGTTAGTAATCCGCTTGGTAATGACATTCACAGTTTGCGAACTTGAACATGGCCATATTTAGTTCGTGAGTTTTCCCATGACAAATAAGGTCCCATAGGATCCATGTATGCTATATATGGTAACATTTACCATCAATATACCCCAAATGTTAGCATATATACCAGCACCATGGATCCTATGGGGGTGGATCTTTCCATCGTTTTTTCTACGTTGACCATGGTCGCGTCATCCGCTTGGTTGGGCGCCAAGGGACGCCCCCAAAGTCGTTCTTGGCTGCGATGATGGTCACCAGCTCTCCGACCTCTCCAGAAGTGGCCCATGGTTCATAATGTTTAATAATGGTTAAATAAATGGCAAAGAATGGCTAATAATGGTCAAAAATGGTTAATAATCAAGAATAATGGTTAATAATGGTTAATCATGGTTAAATCAATGGCTAAATGGTCATAAAAATGGTAAATACTATTAACCCTTAATTCGACGAATGACTAGATTTCACTTTCACCAGCAGAAATCATGGTTAAATCACCATCAAACATGGTGATTTAACCAACAGAACTGATGGATGCACATGTGATTTAATTGGCACACATCGGAGGTTTAAACACGAATAACCAAGATTTATGGGGATATCATGGGAATATCATGGGATATAGTCGGAATATATCTTGCGAAGATAAAGGATCTTTTGGGGATATCACCAAATATTTATCCCATTGTTATCCAATGATATTATTTGCTTGATAGTTGGTGCACTTGTATGTGGCTGGGCCAATAAATAGCATCCCAGCTGCTTGGTAGCTCTGCCAGTTCTGCACATATTTCCCAAGTCGTGGGGGTATCCCAAGTCATGGATGTTTTGTCATGGAAAATCTTCTTGAAAAGGATGATGTTTTTTATCCAATATGGCTTTAATATGGTTTTATATGGTTTAATATAGATAATAATGGGATAATAATGGGATAATAGTGGGATAATAATGGGATAATGGTGGGATGATGTGGATGACCATATGAATCAGCAATAAATTAGTGGTTGGTGGTATACCTACCCCTCTGAAAAATGATGGAGTGAAAGTCAGTTGGGATTATGAAATTCCCAAGATATTGGAAAAATAAAATCCATGTTCCAAACCACCAACCAGATTATGTTTATAGTCATATATACTTTCCGCAGAGTTGGTTATGGGCGCAAAATGGACGAAGTCATACCCTCTGGTAATCAAACATGGCAATTAAAGATCCTTTTTACATTGCCAATCTTAGATACCCTGCAAAAAATGACAAATTCTTTGTTGGTTCGTCGTAGATATTTCCATTGATACCAAAAGACTAAAGGATTAGTTTGTACCCATCTAAGATTGACCTAGTTTAAAAGGTGTACTAATCCCAAGGCCGGTATATTTGTGCCAGCCCCAAATTTTGCCGAAATAGTGAAGCTCCCCGGTGATGGGGTATCCAGCCACCTGACTAAACCAGAGGGTATTTCACCAATATCTATCCCACTGAACATATCCATTGTATCAAAAAAGACCACGAATTTTGTTAGCTAAATCAGCAAGGCTAGAAACTGCTTGGTGGTTTCAACATGTTTCAACACTTCTGAAAAATATGAAAGTCAGTTGGGATTACTGTATTATATGGAAAAATAAAACATGTTTCAAACCACCAGCCAGATTTTTATGAATCTGGTAGTTAGATCACCAATTTTCTTGGTGAATTTCCCATGATTGTTGATCAAATCCTTATCATTCCACGCTAAACGATGGTTCAAGCATTTTTCAAGCATAAGTGTGGATCATCAAATTTTCAACCATATTACTGGTTGGTGGTTTTAACCATCTTAAAAAATATGAAAGTCAATGGGAAGGATGACATCCCATATGAAATGGAAAAAATGTCTGAAACAACCAACCATATTAAACCACATTTAAAAAAATACCCACCATTGTTGAGAGTTAAATCCCTACTAGCGGGTGCATTTTCGGTTCCAAAAAAACTATGATCATCATCTCCGTAAGTCGGAATATAACCCCTAGAACTATGCTGACTATGATATAACTCAAGAAGAAAATGGTGGAACTGGTTGTGGATGATGTTTTTTCAGAAATTGGACCTGAATTCGAAGTGAGTTTTTTTTTGGTCGGCCTTGTGCCAAGACCCCAACTGCCCCGTTTTTTGCTCCGTTTTTCATGACCCAAATGCCGCGATCTCCCTGGGATCCCTGCGAAACGCTTCCAGGAGCTGTCAAGAGCTTGAACTTTGGCTCTCTGACCACCCTGACCTCAGCCCAGGGACTTCGCCAGCGAAATCATATCCCATTATCATTAATGTTGGTTGGCAATGGTTGGCACCTAATTATCTTATCAACATCAGAAATATTCACTAATTATATCAGGCTATCCCATGATTTTTTGTTCGGCTTTCAATCATCCTTTTGGTCCAGGATTTTGCAACCATCCACAGTCAAAAGCTGCAACATTTTGATTGGAAAGATTGTCATTTTTGGGGGACACATGTGACATTGAAACTTCGCCACAAAAAAAAAACAGTTCCCAGACGGACCAAAAAACCATGGGGATTCAGGTTTAAACGATTTCGATTTCGATGGGCTTTGATGGGCTTCAAGCAAGAATGAATTGAATGTAATTAACCATCAATTATTGAGGGTTTCCAACAAAGAGGATCCCCTTAACATGTGTCCAGAAATGGCTCCCATGGGTCCCAAGAATTGCAATGTCCACTAAAAAAAATGTATTAGACGTTTTTCAAAAAACCATATGGACCATATGTTTTGGGTCTCATGGTGTTTTTACACCACCGAATTGTCGATTTTCATGATGAATCACTGGATTTTTGGGGTGCTTCTCACCATGGCTCTGAAAAAGAGAGGTGGATGATCCCAATTCCAATCTAATTCTTCTCCACGTTTGCTGCTGCCATACTTACCAACATTTACCAACAATGACAGCTCCAAGTTTTGTTTGGGTTTTCATGAGGTCGGGAATTCAAGGATAAGGCCATATTTTGAGGGTATATCCCCCTGAAAAAGAGGCCTGAAAAATGTGGTAGGTACCTCCAAAACATCGGTTCCTGGAATGGCCAAAAGGTTTTGTTGCTGAGTCAACTGAAGTATGCCTTCATGGGGTGAAACCTTTTAGCAACATCATGTCTGGAGGCTGAAAACCTTCTGTATCATGGCCTAAAAATCTCGAAATCTAAGAACTTATCATTAAAACACCTGGATACACATTTTTTTCAGAAATCAATTCGAAATGATCATGACATATCCCATGGATATCTCCAGATTCGCCCTGAACCCGTGGCGCTGTCGGAAGCGTCGGCGCCTGCGGTGCAGCAATAGGCCTGCAAGGTGAAGTAGGAGCGCATCACGGTGACAGCCTCGGGACCTGGCAGATTCGAAGTGTACAATGGTAGAATGATACAGGGTGGGGCCCCCAAGATCAATGGGAATTTCAGGATCCTAAAATGGAGGTACCTACCATATATAAGGCCTATATAAGGGCTATGTAAGGGGATATCCCCCCCAAATTTGGCCTTATATGGTACAGTACCTCCATTTTAGGATCCTGGAATTCCCATTGACAAGATAGCTAAGTTGGTTTATAAGTGGTTGAATTCAATGGTTCATGGTAGATATAACTATAGTTAATGGGGGTTTTGTTGTGGATTACAAACCATATATACACTTCGGATGGTTTATTGTCCACTAATTCGTAATGGTGTATGTACATATTATATATATTTATATTATGTGCAATGGTTTAAGCACCTATTTATGTCCAATTGGATTGTGGTAAGATAACAATAACCATATAATAATAACTAATATATAACAAATAGTGGTATAATGATAACCATATAATATATAACCAATTTAGAATCGAATCTGGATTAGAATTGAAACATTGTATATGGTAGCCAGTTGGATGTTATATTCTTAAATGTATCAAACATGAAACATTGTTAGGGCTGCAGATTCCAATGTAATTCTATATTATATTTCCAATTGGATTGTTATATGGTAGAATATGTCCAATTCTATTTAAGTACGAATATCCAATATTTAAATATTGTGTATGGTAGATATAACAATATAAACAAGATATAAGTGGCAATGGTTAAATATATTATACAATAATTATACATTATGTTTAATTATATATTCTTATTGTTAAATCATCATGGTAGATATATAAGTGGTTTAACAGTGGTTTAACAATGATTTATAAACTACTTACCGTCTTGGCAATTCCAATTCTATTGGGTTATCTTTGGTGAATTCCATTATTCTATTATATATTTCCATTATAAATTATCATGATGTTAATCATTATATTACCCTTTGGTAAATTAACATAGACCCTGGCAGATAGGGGTTGGAAGATTAGTTTCCATTAAAACTGGGCTATTTTCAGGGTCTTTGTTAATTTACAAGAGGGTATCGACTATAGTATCATAATGTAGTATCACAAATATATACAGGATGGGGCCCCCCGTTCGAGCGATAGCGTTCAGAAACGCCGAACCTGAGCAGTTGAATTCAATGGTTTATGGTAGATATAACGAACTGGCCTTAAATTACCAGAGGGTACCTCTATAAAATAGATGTATTCATGGTGTTAATAAACTATGTTAATAGATGTTAATGGTGTTAATAAACTATGTTAGTGGATGTATTCATGGTGTTTATAAACTTAGATTCTATTAATGGATTTTTTAACTGGGCGGGGGCCATCCTGTAGTATCTTGGAAAAAGAATATTATCGCATTCACTATAGTATTGTTAATTGTATTATCTTGGCAATAGTATTACTAGAATAGCATTTAAAATGTTTATAGTATAGTAAAGCAAAGTATAGTATAGTAATCCACTGATACAGGCTGATGATATATTAATTACAACTGGCCAGTTCATTCATGCAGGACCTTGTTCATTACTCGATTAATACCCTCTAGTAAACTAACGTAGCTATTGACCCATAGCTACTTGATGACCCATAAAAAATGATGATTTTCCATAGCTATGTTAGTTTACCAGAGGTATCATATGATGATTTTGTCAGACATGATAAATCAGCCTTCAGGTTGCAACGTGGTTTTCAACAAGAGGATCGCCATGGAAAAACGTGACTCCTCAACTGGGGCTTTCCTGAGTCATGGGGGGTCCCGAACCTCATTCTCATCATTGTTCGATTGGGATTTTCGATGTTCACATCAAAAACAAACATCCAGTGGAATAATCCCATGGTACTAGTTATACCCAATTGTTGGGAATATGTTTACCATAGTTGGGATATAAGCCCTATAATCAATGGATCATATATCTGGGTAAATGATCAGATTTCACTCACCTGAATTGTTGGGCCGTAAAAGGGGATGATTTCCCTATACCCTCGGGTAATTTAACATAGCTATTGAAAATCACCATTCTTAATGGGAAAATCCACTATAAATAGCCATTTTCCATTGCTATGTTAGTTCACCAGAGGGTATCTAACCTGTGATTCCAGGCTTCGGGAGACCTCTTCATCCCAAGATATCCCAAGAGAGGCTGGGGTTAAGCTGGCCCTGAAATGGAGGGCAGGGCAGGCACTGATCATAAATTTCAAGGGAAAAGATAGAGAAAACGCTCAAGTAAGATTTGTGTTGATAGTTAAAATCAATTTTCACCATCTTTTTTGTCATAAAGTTTGACCTTGTCATCGATAGAATAGGTCAACTTCACCTTCTTCTTTTTTTAGCAGAACAGTGCCATAAACCACCCATGACTGGGAATGGTTAACATACCACCTATAAAAATGGTGATTTGGGGGATGATTCATTATTGTTTTACCCTATGCACATAATATTATATATATAGTCATATAGTTGTACAGGCACAATGATATATTACATTAAACACAAAAAACATATTCTATGAAATGCAAATGTCAGAGATTATATGAGATTGTATATGAATTACATTTACTCACATTAACGATTTCTGGCTGGTGGTTTCAACCCCTCTGAATGGGATTATTGTTCCCAATATATGGAAAAAAACATGTTCCAAACCACTAACCAGTCCATTGAATTATATCATATTATCTTTATCAGGCTTGGTTACTCAATCCCCATTCAAACAGTGAATGTTGAGTTCTAGTAAACTACCCATCACCAGCGCAGTTTCGGTTATCCAAAGGTAAATCAGATTCTTAGATGGGCCATGGAGTTAGTTAACTAGTTAGCAACTGGGGTTATAACCCCCTATATCCCAAGTATAAGCCATTTACTAACTAGTTGACTAACTCCATGGCCCATCTAAGTTTTTCTTTCCGCCCTTTTCTACTGGGGGAATTCCGCCTGCATCAGTGATCTCTGCCTGCGCTTGCGTCGTCGTTAGCGCGTTGTTTACATTTTATCCGGATCCGGAAGAGCGTCACCAAATGCCCCGGTGGAAATCGTAAAATCTACCCTCTGGTAACCTAACATAGCCATGGAAAATCACCATTTTTGATGGGAAAATCCACTATTAATGGCCATTTTCAATAGCTATGTTAAATTACCAGAGGGTACCATATTATTACCCTCTGGTTATGACTAACATAGCCATGGTATAGATGGCCCATATAAATAGATGGTTTACCGTTCTTAAACATGGTGGATCTTTCCATGTCATAACCAGAGGGTACATGATATTTCATAAATATGATGGTTATTATTACATATTACTATGGTAATAATTGATATATATATATATAAACTATTCAGATATGTAACTATTCAGATATGTAATGATAACCTACATTGATAAGAACGATTTCATAATATGTAATAATTAATGTGGAATTTCAATTATGATGGTTATTCTTACATATTACTACATATATTACCTGATAATCACGAATTCTTAATTTACATGTTATTCATGATGGATTTATCATGTTTTATTCATACTAGCTACATGGAACATCATGATCATCTAGATTGAATTACATGGTTCCCTTTCTCTTTGTGTATGAAATTGGGAAAAACAACTCCACTTTTTTTGGTGATTACACTTGGCGGCGCTTTATTGCTGTGAATCTAGAGTCCTTTGGATATGTTTATGAAAATTCTCACCCGGAAATGTCAATAGAGAAGTCAGGACAGGTCAGTGAGTGAGTTGGTTACGGCAGTCACATACCTACTGCTACTTCGTTTCTCACGCACTTCCTTACTGAGTTAACTGTTCACCCAACGTGACAGATTTTATGCAAGAAATGCGTCAAGTCCGTTGCAACAAGCGAAGCGTCGATCGACTTCACCATCCTGTGCCTTGACCGTCTTGACAGTGAAGATGGGAATATGATCAATGGCCATGCAACAGGAACCGATTTATTGGAGGTACCTACCATATATAAGGCCTATTTTTTAGGGCTATGTAAGGGAATATCTTCACAAAATATTACCTTATATGGTACAGAACCTCCATTTTAGGATCCTGAAGTTCCCATTGATATGTGTGTTGGGCTTTGGGATAATAGTGGCTATATGATGCGAATATTTCCACGGCATATATATCACATCACCAACTGGAGAAACATAGTTTTATGATATCTATGGGAGAATGAAATACATCATCAAACCATCACCCAATTCCATGCACCTTGCAGCATTGCATCACTTCGGTTTGTCTTAAAATCCTCTACCCTTGAAGTCGTGGCACCAGGTACAGACTATGTGACTTGACAGGAATTAAAAATACAATAAATATATATAAAACATACAACATCAAAATACAACTGTATTAAAAAACAATGGAGTTTCCTTTTTTCTCTGCCCGGATGAGTGAAAGATACGTGATGCTGGCTCAAGGTCATGTCTTGGCACAGCATTTTTTGGGAGTGAACCATTCGTTCAGCCGTTCAGCCAGGAAATTCGCACCAGTTTTCCATCCCATTCTACTGATTTTTGGGGCACATATTCTTACGAGGTCAGGCCCAGGCCGGGTAGATCCAGTTAGAACCCCTGAAGCCATCAACAGAGGTCATTGCCAATCTTAGATACCCTGCAAAAAATGACAATTTCTTTGTTGGTTCGTAGATATTCCCATTGATACCAAAACACTAAAGGATTAGTTTGTACCCATCTAAGATTGACCTAGAGGTGAGGATTGGAATTTTGGGTCAATTGAATTGAACCGAACCAAAATCATGGGACTTCTTTTTTCTGGGTTGCCAGTGAATTCAGATTTTTCCCAAACCAATCCATTCAAGAAATTTCTACCGAAATACCCTCTGGTAAACTAACATAGCAATGGAAAGTCACCATTTTTAAAGGGGAAATCAACTATTTCTATGGTCATTTTCAATAGCTATGTTAAATTACCAGAGGGTAATGGCTGTTAACCAACTTTGACCTGGATCATCCCAGGGACGGTTCGTCCGTAGCTTAGTTCACCCGAGTTTTTTCAGTGGGAAAAGTAGGGTGATTATCCACCGAAAAAAACGAGGGTGAACTAACCTACAAACACGATCCGTGGAGTTTTGTTAGTGGGTTAATCCTACTTATCCTGACAAAAACTTGGGTGAACTAAGCTACTTATGATCCATGGGATCATCCAGCAATTAAAGGCTTGACCTTTTTACCAAAGCGACAAGCTCATTTCTCTCGCCTCTGGCACAGCCTTGTCGCAAATTCCACAGGTGGCTTTGCAGAAGTCCTTCAAAGGAAAATTTCTAGGATTTACCTGGTAATTTCACATAGCTAAAAAAAATGCAATTTATAGTTGATTTACCTGTGAAAGATGGCAATTTTCCAGTTTGCTAACTGTTGGGTTACCAGAGGGTAATCATCTGATATTTGCTTTAAGATTACCCTCTGGTAAACATACAAACATCTATGGAAAATCGCAATTTTTAATAAGGACATCAACTATATAAATGGCAATTTTCAATAGCAAACTCTTAAATTACCAGAGGGTATCTGAAAATTAGAACAACCCATTTTGCAAAGATTCCCAAAATAGTGAATTTCCCCATCGGGAAATAAACCATGACCTTTAGTAAATCAATGTCATTAGAATAGAAGTGATGGGGATATTTATGGATATTTAGATAAATTTACCATCTTGTTATTTAACATAGCAATGGAACATGGCCCATTTATACATGATTTTATGATGGTTTACCTATTAAAAATGGTGGATCTTCCCAGTTCGCAACTGAGTTCCAGCCATTGTTTTTTAAGGGATGGAGCCGAAGCCCTAGATCACCAGATATCACCAGTGTAGCCATGAAATGTTCAGGCATTTCACCGTTGAAAATGGGGTACCCGGCCTGGTAAACATACATAGATAGCTATTGAAAATGGCCATAGAAATAGTGGATTTACCCATTAAAAATCGTGATTTCCATAGGTTTTTGTAAGTTGACCAGAGGGTATCTATTTTTCCATCTTATAGATATTAACCCTATTAACTATAGTTATCTACCACAAAGCCACTTATAAGGCAACTTAGCTATCTTGGGGGCCCCATCCTGTACACTGGGATCCTTAAGGATCAAACCCTCTCGTCAAACACTCTCAAACAACATCCGTATAGATACGGCGATTTTTTGTCAAAACCCTGGTACCCGGTACAGGGTGGGGCCCCCAAGATAGCTAAGTTGGTTTATAAGTGGTTTAACAATGGTTTATGGTAGATATAACTATAGTTAATGGGGGTTATAATGGTTTATAAACCAGCTTATAACTGGGGGGCCCCATCCTGTAGTGAACACTACAATAGATGGGAAATGGATGTTCACCGCCCAAAATTATGGTAAAGGTTGGTGGTTTTTTCCTACACATCTGGAAAATGATGGAGTGAGTTCGTCAGTTGGGATGATTTTTCATTCCCCACTGAATGGAAACATAAGATTCCATGGTTCCAAACCACCAACCAGGATTGTATATGAATTACATTTACCCACATTAACCATTTTTGTTCCAAACCACCAACCAGGTTTTTTTTTATGTGATTTTGATCCATCGCACCATATCCAATTCTACATGTCTCCCCATGATGCCGCAGCATTTTGATTGCTGCAAAATCCCACCACTTTTCCTGCAGGATAGGACCCCCCAGTTATGTTTGTTAGTTTATAAACACCATTGACATCCATTAACCAGCTCGTTACATCTACCAGAAACCATAGAATTCAACCACTTAGGTTCGGCAACTGAATGCGAGCTCGAACGGGGGCCCCATCTTCTGGTTTAACTCCGCCATTTTCCATGGTGAAAAGCCACCATTTCTACCAGGGTCTCCTCCATATAGGCTTGATGTGTAGCACCTGGCAATGGAAAGCTGGAAAAGCCTTGTTGAACACAGGATGACTTTGATGATACCAGCAAAAAACTAAGGCTCTGCCGAAATGGGCACCAGAAAAAAAAACAACATGTGTTTTTTTCTTCAAAAACTGAATTCATCCAGATCTTCTTCCACCCAAATATGGGGGGTTTCCATAGTCATGGGGATACCTCCCAATGGATGGTTTATGATGGAAAAACACTTACTAAAATGGATGAGAACTGGGGGTACCCCATGACTCAGGAAACCTCCCAGGATGTCTTTCCTCCTGGAACAGCTTTTGACCCATCCCGAACTGGAAAGGCTGGGGCAACAGATTCACCCTTTTTGTCACCACAAAAGAATCGCCATGAAAGTCAGAACTTCGTGCGGCTGTACCCCTTGGAACCCTTGGAAACGGACACGGTCATCCCCTGGAAGAAGATGTGTTGTTCTTTTTTCAGAGGTTTTGACCTTTTGACCTATAGCCATTTCACTTCAGGTGCATATGTTTGGTTAGCAGATCCCCTTTTTTTGGGTCACAATGATATCAATGATCCAATCATCCAGGCAGTAGAATCCACTATGCTCATCAATCAACAACAATATATTCCAATATATGATGTTAATATATGTTAATATATGTTAATATATGTTAACATATGTTAATATATGTTAATATATGTTAATAGATGTTAATATATGTTAATAGATGTTAATATATATAGATGTGCCATGGTCAAAAGATGATGTTAAAAACAATATTAATGGTTGATGGTCATCCCATAATGGGAACCCAAACATAGCGCTGACATAGCGCTGGGCAATTTTTGAGGTATTTTACTGTTAGATGGTTGGGAAACTCTAAGTAGCTCCTTGGCTCCCCATTGAATAGGGAATATATAAGGAATATAAATACCCCTAGCTCCTTAGCTCCCTCCTAACCACTGGATAGTTTACCTGAAAAGTTCGGCGTTTTTTTGGGATAGTCATCCCTGAGAAATCCCAAAAGAAATGCCAGGCTTCGGTCGATTTCGGTCGTGATGACATTTAGCCACTCGAAATCCCGAACTGGGATCATTAACTCTGGATCTATAGCTATCTAAAGCTATCTATAGTTCATATGGGGTTTCCATAGTCATGGGGCTACCCCTTGATCGCTGGATGGTTTTTGTTAGGGACAATCCATCTATAAATGGATGAGAACTGGGGGTAGCCCTATTTTAGGAACGGCCCCATATATCCCATGTTAACTGCAAAGATGTAGGCCGCGTACTGGTCGAAGTTGTCCAACAACACGTCAGAGAGAGGACGTGGTTGCTGGGGCAGTGCGATATGCAGCTCCGTTTCCGGAGGTTGATTCGGCCATAGTGTACGCTCCAAAGTGAACATACTTTCAGACAATTGGGACCAGAGGCTCCAAATGCTGTCCAGGTATTTCGGACGGCCCACCTGCTGAATGATCCACTTGCAAGCACTCACGATCTTGTCGAAATCCAACAGCCTTTGCTCTTGGAGGTTCTGAGCCGTCTCCATGTTGGGATGAATTGGCTCGAGGTACCGAAAGCCAATGCTGATTGCCGCAGTCAGTGAAATGATGGCTTCGGGTGTCATAGGCACGAACCGTCAGTCGTGCGCAGCAAATGAAAGGGGTGGGAAATCGCAGATGGGTGGGACAAAATCCACCTTGAAACCGAAAGTCACTTGTGCAAACGAGTGATTGCCAAATTAAGAACAACACATGAAAATAAACATGCAGAAAACGTTTCGCGTTTGTTTCACAAGATGGACATCACTGATACCTGTTGCCTTCATCAAGTGGCACATCGCCCAAGGTTGGAACATCTCCAAAGTTCGGTTTCAAAAACAGATCAGGCATCACAAGAAAACAAAAACAAACCGCGGTGTTCGATCATCCGAACGCGTACACGCGACATGCGCCAACATGCATAAACAACGAGCCCAACACAGAACATACACACCAAGTCGGTGACAAGGTAAGTTAAAAAGCATTTGGGTTTTCACTGGACATAAGATATCCAGGATGCAACACAGGCATGTGTTAATTCCTAGTCGCGGCAAAACACTTGGCTCAAAAATTTTTCACAGGAAAAATTTTTGCACGCTTTTTAACTTAAGGCGCTATCAGTTCCTGACAGCTTGCATATTTCTCAGGGTAGGAAATTGTTTGGTTTTTTTAGTTTGGGGAATTTTTTTTGGATTTCCGGTTCTCACCATTTTCCATGCTATTTGCAGCATTTTGGAGCTGGAAACTGCCATTTCCACGGTATGTGCAACGGTTTTGAGTTCGAACCTCTCATTTTCCATTGCATTTTCCACGGTATTTGCAACAGTATGAGCATGTTCTGTCCATTTTCCATGCTCTTTGCAGCATTTTTGAGCTGGAATCTGCATATCCACCGTATGTGCAACATTTTACAGCTACATTCCTCACAGTACTTGCAGGATTTTGGAGCTGAAGGCTGACATTCCAACAGTTGTTTGTTGTTACTGTTACTGTTGTTGGTGTTGGTGTTGGTGTTGTTGTTGTTGGTGGTGGTGGTGGTGGTCGTGTTGTTGCTGTTGTTGTTGCTGTTGTTAGTGTTGTTAGTGTTGTTAGTGTTGTTAGTGTTGTTAGTGTTGTGTTAGTGTTGTGTTAGTGTTGTTGTTGTTGTTGGTGGTGGTGGTGCTGTTGTTGTTGGTGGTGGTGGTGTTGGTGTTGTTGTTGTTGTTGGTGGTGGTGGTGTTGTTGGTGGTGGTGGTGGTGGTGTTGGTGTTGTTGCTGGCGGTTGTGTTTGTGTTGATAGTGTTGTTATTGTTGTCGTTGTCGTTGTCGTTGTCGTTGTTGTTGTTGTTGTTGTTGTCAATGTTGTTGTTGTTGTTCTTTTTGTTGGTGTTGTTGGTGTTGTTGTTGTTGTTGTTGGTTTGTTGTTGTTGTTGTTGTTGTTGTTGTTTAGTGGTGTTGTTGTTGTTGCTGTTGTTATTGTTACCGTTAGTGTTGTTAGTGTTGCTAGTGCTAGTGTTGTTAGTGTTGTTAGTGTTGTTAGTGTTGTTAGTGTTGTGTTAGTGTTGTTGTTGTTGTTGGTGGTGGTGGTGGTGTTGTTGTTGGTGGTGGTGGTGTTGCTGGCGGTTGTGTTTGTGTTGATAGTGTTGTTATTGTTGTTGTCAATGTTGTTGTTGTTGTTGCCGTTGTTGTTGTTGTGTTGTTGTTGTTGTTGTTGTTGTTGTTGTTGTTGTTGTTGTTGTTGTTGTTGTTGTTGTTGTTGGTGTTGTTGTTGTTGTTGTTGTTGTTTAGTGGTGTTGTTGTTGTTGTTGCTGTTGTTAGTGTTGTTGTTGTTACCGTTAGTGTTGTTAGTGTTGCTAGTGTTAGTGTTGTTAGTGTTGTTAGCGTTGTTAGTGTTGTTAGTGTTGTTAGTGTTGTTAGTGTTGTTAGTGTTGTGTTAGTGTTGTTGCTGTTGTTGTTGGCGGTGGTGGTGGTGGTGGTGTTGTTGTTGGTGTTGGTGTTGTTGCTGGCGGTTGTGTTTGTGTTGCAGCGTGCCCATCTGCTTCGAACCAAGAGAAGATGTTGCTCCACACCTCATGGAAAAGCAAAAAAGCAAAGAAAAGCAAGAAAAGCAAAAAAGCAAAGAAAAGCAAGGAAAGCAGAAAAGCAAAAAAGCAAAGAAAAGCAAGGAAAGCAAAAAAGCAAAGAAAAGCAGAAAAGCGAGAAAAGCAAAAAAACAAAAAAGCAAAGAAAAGCAAGGGAAGCAAAAAAGCAAAAAAGCAAAGAAAAGCAAGAAAAGCAAGAAAAGCAAAAAAAGGAATAGAAGCAAAGAAGCAGAGAAGCACTGCAGGAGGCAATAGAGTAAGCAGGAAGAAATCCAAAAAAAAATCCCTAAACTAAAAAAAAAAAAACCTGAATAAATGGCCCTCCTATTTCTCATCATGAAATCCTCACACGTGGGACATCCAATAAACCTACCATTTGGGGATGGTAAACATAGCATCCAAATGGTTATTGTAGGGGGATGTTTATATTATTCGATTTATCTTATTCATGGGGATATACCATCAAATTTTATGGATTCTCATTTCTCATGGCTAAAACTGAACGTCAGAACCCAAAACCAATGTAGATGATTTTCGCACCTCCATAAAGTTTGGCTCCGAGTTCAGCTTTCATACTTCCAGGATTGGCGTACATCAACCCCCTCAACTTGAGGATTTTGATAGTACAACGATGACTTCGGCCATACGCCCCTGCGAGCCACACGGCGCCTGGAAGACATTGACCTTGGTCCTTCCATTTCCTGAGCAATTTTTCCACGAAATGGTGATATCATGGGAATATATGGTGGATTCACGAAAAAAGGTGATTTGATCGTTTGGTGAAATCATGAAAGTGATTTGATTTGGTGAAAGTTTCTGGTGAAATGATTTGGTGAAAAGGTTGCAGCCAGAAACTTGACATTTCACCAACCCAAAAGTGGTGATTTGATCGCCTGTTCTAAGGAATTCAACAGCAAGAATGGGGATACCCTCGGTAAACTAACATAACCATTGAAAATAGCCATTTATAGTTGATTTGCCCATGAAAAAAGGTGATTCTCCATAGTTAGTTCGAAAAACATACCTATTGAACATGGTGATTTTCGATAGCGGCGCGGCTATATTAATTACTATATTACCAAAGGGTAATAATCAAACATCTGCATCAAAAACACTTAGGGCCCATGGCCCAACTCGGGATTTTAGTCGGCCATCATGCTATCCCCCCTTTTTAAACACCGCCATGCTGTCGTGAAATCCACAGTTTTTGCAGGCTCACATGGCAGAGATTTTTAAAACACCCTATTTTTCATGCTTAAATCTTAGTTCAATTCCACCATGGGGATTCAGGGTTAATTCCCATGTTTGTCACGTTTGACTTTCCATGAACTTCATGGTTACACGATGTTACACGTTTTGATGGTGAATTCCAAATATTTCACCATTTCAGCACCATCTTTTTTTTGTTCTTGTTAAATACCAATTGTTCATGTTTAAATTCCAAATTTTTCACAGATAAATCATCCACATTTTTCAACCGTTTTCATGGTGCATTTCCGAATTATGTTCATGCTTAGACGCTAATATTTCACCATCGTCCATTCCCAATTTTCTATTTCAATCCTCAACATTTCCCCATTTTTTAAAGCTTTCTATCTGGTTGGGTTGCACTCCATGCATAGCTCCAAGGGGCTCCCCATTTCAAAACAAAAAACGTTAGATACCTCTGACTCCAAACCGCTCTCTCCAAGTGATCTGCATATCCATCAGAACTGGGGCCCCATATCTCAACTGATGGGTTTTTTAACCATAGATAACCATAGTTATACCGTATATACCCCATAAAAGACACCTCAACTCCACCCCCAAGTAGTCAGACCTTCTGAGTAAATTAGTTGGATTAGCTACCATAGCTGGATAGTATGATAATTACTTGGTGGCTCATCCCACTTAGTAAGTGGGTAATAGCCTTGGTTATGACTGGGCGAAGTAGGGTTAGTTCACTTGTAACTGGGGTTAAGACCCACATACTCACTGGGATGAACCAAGAAGTAGTTGCCTTCTGGTATAGGTGGACCCACTAATTACGCAATTGTGGGTGAGGTGACCGCTGCAAACATTCCAAAAAACACAACTCCAACCACCTGTCGGTCCATCTGTGCATCTGCTCTGTTATCCATGCATCACAACAACTCAGCTCTATTGTTGTCTATCCTTGAAACTTCCGCCGCCGCCTTGTGTGGCACTACTGGTATGAGATCCAAGCTTGGAATGATAAAGCTAGCCTCATCCGGATTCACAAGAAAGTCTAACACGAGCTGCAACACAAACCAAAACACATGACACAAACACTATGAACGTGCTCGCGTAAATAAAACAAGCCGTGCCCGTCCCGTTTACAAATCTAGTCCTGGAAAACCAACGCTATTGCCATGGTAAGAATACGGACCATATCCGAATCGGAATATATGTCATATAAATACGCAGCAACTATAGAGAATCACCGGGATCATCCCATGACATTTTGTATAGCTGTTGCTGAAATGGCACATGCGAAAAAACCGCAACCTCTGAAATTGCTGAAATGAGCATGAATACAAGACCCCAATCACTACTGGAAAAAACTGTGCGGTCCATTGACGTCTTGTTTCAAACAAACGCATGAAATGCCAAATGAAAATCTAGAGCCAAAACGTTTCAAAGAAATAAAATGAAGATCGCGAAACGCAAAAACAACGAAACAAATACGTGCAACTGCAACGCACGTTAAGAATGCAGAGGGCAGCTTGTAAGCAGCTTCTGATCATAATTCGAAGTTTTTCTTGTAAAGTTGGAAAATGAGAATTGTCAACCATCCCGCGCAATGTGGACTTGATTAATCTTTTGGGTCAACAAGCCAACATGGTTCATTGCATGAAAACCAAGCACCCAGCACATGCTCACCAAACTTTTCTTTTAGAAAAGGCCGCTGTCGACGAAGTACTTCCATGAATTAATCATGCGGCCAAGCTTGATGCTGCGGACCTTCTGCTTCAGTGCAAGAAGTCGCTTGGCCAATGTCATCTTTCGCTCTTTCTGCGTCTTGTGGCGCAGAAAAAGCGCAATTTCTAGCAGCGGGCTGGTTTCCGCCGATCGCCGCCACTGGAGATCTTTGTCTCGACGGAAAGCTTGGCGCGCGGTCATTCTTATGACTTTCTGCGCCCAAGCCCCTGCATCGCGGCCTAAAACGATGCGCTTTGAGGGCTGCCAGACCCGGCCGAAGGGTCCGCTGCCCAACCTTTCTCCCAAGCGCTTCTCCTCCCGCCGGCGCCGATTGAAGGAAGGGAGGCCGGATGTTGCCAGGCGCCACGTGGAATTCCAGGTCGTCCTGCTGTCGGTTGGCCTCGCAGCGGTACCGCCCCTGTCCAAAAAAAAGGTGCGTGTATATATATATATATATACATACACATTACATATATATACATATGTATATATATCTATATATATCTATATATATATATACCAGTACTACTGCACAAGGCGGTGGCGGAAGTTTCAAAAATAGTAAATCTATAGGAGAGGTTGGTTGTTGTGAATCACGGATGGCAGGGCGAATCCACTGATGGACCGAAAGGTGGTTGGAGTTGTGTTTTCTGGAGTGGCTGCAATGGCTGCAGTGGTCACCTCACCACAACTGCTGGATGTAGTGTGGAGTTGTAGGTGTAGTTGTAGTTGTAGTGTGGTGGGGCTGTAGTTTGAAGTTGTAGTTGTAAAGTAGTGTAATTAGTGTATTGTAGTTGCAGTTGTAGTTGTGGTGTGGTGTAATTAGTGTAGTGCATTGTAGTGTACTGTAATGTTGTGTACTGTAGTCTAGTGTATTGTAGTGTAAAGTATATAGTGTAGTTGTAGTTGTAGTGTGGTGTTGTGTAGTGCAATGTAGTGGTAGTTGCAGTTGTGGTGTAATGTAATGTAATTAGTGTTGTGTAATGTAGTGTAGTTGTAGTTGTAGTTGTATTTGTAGCTGTAATGTACTAATTAGTGTATTGTAGTGTAATGTAGTGTAGCTGTGGTGGCGGTGGTAGTTGTAGTTGTAGTAGTTAAAGTACTTGTAGTAGTTGTAGTAGTAGTAGAAGTAGTAGAAGTAGAAGAAGTAGTAGTAGTAGTAGTAGTAGAAGTAGAAGTAGTAGTAGAAGTAGTAGTAGTAGTTGTTGTTGTTGTTGTTGTTTTGTTGTTGTTGTTGTAGTAGTTGCTGTTGTTGTAGTTGCTGTTTGCTGTTGTTGTAGTGTAATTTGTGTAGTGTAGCGTAATTAGATGTAATTAGTGTAGCGCAGTGTAATTAGTGTTGTGTAATGTAGCGTAATATATTTGTACTTGTAGTTGTAGTTGTCCCTCTATCTATTTATCTGCAAGCTTGAAAACGAAGCTATTCTGCGAGACTTCCTCAGTTTTTGAACTTGAACACATCAAAAACGCAGCAATTCTGCGAGACTTCCTCAGTTTTTGAAACTTTTTCGACATCTCAACTTCCAAAAGTGTTCCGAACCTGGTGTGCTTTGTACATTTTGACTTGGAAATGTGCTTCGCGCCACAACAGCGTGCTCTTTTTCGACATCTGAACTTCTAAAAGTGCTCCGGAGCTGAGGTGCTTCGTACATTTTGACTTGGAAATGTGCTTCGCGCCACAACGGCGTGCAACTTTTCATCTCTCATCTGACCACATGGCTTCACACCCGCCGCTTTAGCGAGCCTACTTTTCGACCCTCTGGAGCCACAAATCATTTGAAAAACACAGTGTTTCGCGACTTTCCTACCTTTTCGCGCACCTGGATCTTCTTTCTTCTCACTCCTTCTCTTTTTGATATTCTTTCTTCTTCTCTTGTCTTCTCTTCTCTTCTCTGACTCTTCCCATCTCTGCGTTTCATCTGTCCATATTGTCGGAAGTTTGACTTCTAAACTTCCTTCGGTAGATAGATAGATAGATAGATAGATAGATATATATATATATACCTATATGATTTAAAAAGCGCCACCAACTTGACACGTACAGGGCACCACCTTAAACAAACGCAATGCCCTATGAACTCTTGCCCTAAAAACACCAAATTGACAACACGGGAAAAACACCTCACCAGCCCAGTTGTTTCGTACGGGTGGCCCAGAGCATGAGGCGTGCTAGGTGCAGGACCTGGCGGCTGGAATTTTTTTCGGGCAGTCGTAGGCCGCATGGCAGAGGAACGCCAAGGCCAAGTACCCGCTCCAAGCACGCACATGGGCATCTTCGTCCTCGGCCTGGAGCACGTGCTCCTGCAAGCTCAAACCGTGAAGCTTCCCTCCGAAAAAATCCATCTGCCCTAGTAACAACTTATATAAGCCATTCTTACCATGGCGTCTCATTCAAAATTGAAAATTAGCAGAAATATTGACCTTCCTATGCCTTCATCGATCTCGAAGAAAGGAGACCGTGGTCAATGTGAATGGGATACTAAACCGCCATTTTTTCAGGGAAAAACATTCAACACTGCTGAAATACAACGGCCATTTACGCCGACCAACAAAAAACTATGCAATATGGAAGCAGACCACTCCAAGAAAACATATTTTCAAGCAACCGTTTTCGCAAAAATGTTTTGCTTTAATAAAGCAAGAAAATTCCACACATATAGAACTTATAGAACAAGGTTTGGAACATAACAGAATCACCCCTCCAATCCGGCTATGTCCTGCGCAATCTCCACGAACATGGTGGCAGTGCCGCGGACGTTGGGGGTGGGCACGTGGAGGACGTGGTTCAGGCACGCTTTTGCTCGGAACGGGTCCGGGACTCGCTCTTATGTTTCAAGCCATGCCTGTGAGTTGAAGGATCGCAACACACAAGGAATGGGTTTAGGGTCTAATACGGCTGTTGGCTTTTTGTCGTAGCACAAAGGCCCACAAGGTTTCACATATATTTGGACAAATCGCAAGATGATGCAACGCGGGCTAGCGTACGCGCGAGGTGCGCATGTGCTCAGCGCTTACTATAGGCTGCAGTAAACAAAGGCCCCAACAACTTGAAACCAAACCTTGGGCATGGGTTTACAGCCCCGCGCCTTTCGCAGCTGCTCCTGGAATCCCCGGGCCTCCGCGTAGGGTTGGTCGTGCAGGTGAGGCTCCATGGCCTCCAAGAACTTGATCACATGCCTGAAGCGAGCAGACTTGCACGCAATTAATCTGGAACCAGCACGCCGTTGGGACCAAACAGCCAGAAATCATGAAAGATTGCTTTCGCCGCAAAGGTAACGGAATCCTAGCGGAAACCATAACCAAAAAAAACTTCATGCGATTGTCAAATAGTCTGCCTCAATAAAGACAAGGCACGAGTTGGCTGAGATGGCCTAGATGTCACCATCATAGTCTCCCCCACCAAGTGCCGTAATCCCCATGCCCAACTGCGTGCATACGATGCTGTTGTTGGGGATGGCCCACCGGTGCTCCGGCCAGGGGACGGCTTCCCAAATCTCCATGTCGGTAGGGAGGAGCACCTGATTACGACACGCCCTAACCCTTGCCATTGAACACATCAGGCATTTGAAAACTAAATCATTTACCACTTTCCATCGACAATGCCCTGCCTTGATGCCCTGCCTTCGAAAGCGGGCGGGGCGATTGCTCCACCAAGGCCCTCAGATGCCATGCGCCCCCGTCAAGATGCAGCTTGGGCTTCCAGCGCTGCCCTGACAGGAAGGCCACTGTTGCGGCCACCAGAGGCATCAGCATAAGCCTGTATCAGTCTCAGCAAATGGATGGAAATCTAGAGATGTCTGTAAGGAGTGTCGTTCACTGGTTTGGAGTTTCCAAATGCACAGATACAACGAGAGCTTAAGCAACAAACCAGGGAGTTTCGCCACTCAGGGCAAAATTTGGGTAACCTTAAGTTGACCCATTGACCCGCCAAATGAAGGAAGTTGACCCATTGACCCACCAAATGAAGGTTTACCGGTTTACCCAATTGTTCGTGTTGCGAACAGCCTGCCTTGAGTGGCATCCGCCGGAAATTAACGGTGGAAACAATAATAGCATAAGCAATAAGTGAAACCAGAGAACCATGCGTCTTCGTTCTCAGCCAATCACTTGTGTTGACGGCTAATTGGCAATTGCCATCAGAGCACACTGGCAACGGGTGCCCCGATCGGCTCACTTACTGACCATGGATCAAATGCGTCAAGTACCACCCAGATAATCACTATCACCCAAGTATATAATTAGGTGGAGTGGGGGCTCTTTGGATCAGCCATGGATCATGGACCATGAGTTGGCCGTGCCTCGTCTCCAGCACTTGAGCCACCTTGTTCCTCCTGAGGAGGAGCGAACCCATATTTGAATGCCGATGTTTTTTTGCTTGAAAAGAACTGAACTGATCATTAAGGAATTTGGTTCACGAAGTTCCGAATCAAATCCTTCCCGTATTGCAATTGCTTGACCACATGTTCTCAGAAATGCCAAAGACCCACCAAAGGCAACCTTCAGGTTGGCAGGCAGCCGTCCTCCATTTCCAACACTGGGTCAGTCTCTTTGACCTCTTCTTCTTCACCTTCTTCATCTTCCTGCTCCTGCTCCTCCTCCTCCTCTTCCTCGCCTTCTTCTTCTGACCCCCCGGCACCGCCAGCCGCCGCCGCCGGATCTGGCGGCGGCGGCATCGCTGGTGGCGGGATTGGTGCCACACCATACCTCACAGGCACATAATCCATTTTGACACACCAAAAACGTCCCCAGAGTATTAGAAAATTAGTCAAATTTATTTTCTATCCGCACCATTCATTCTCACATGAATAAAAAAAACACACAGCTTTACTTGCACAACTGTTCGCTGACTCTGTTTCCATTTTGACACGGGGGAATGTCAAGTCTTTTGAAAGGCCGCTTTGTTCTCCTCAGCGGTTTTGTTTCGCCAGCAAACGAAAACGCGGGAATGTTCTTTTTATGATGACAGTAGCTAAAGAACCCTTCTATCTCTCTGTGGGAAGAAGAACGCCTAAAGCAAACCGCCCTGCCACTGCACTGCACTGAGATGTACAATGTGACATGGAAAACAATTCATGTATTATTTCTTTCGCCGTGGGAAAAAAAGATGGGCTCTTCTGCTAAGGTGCCTGCTAATGTGATGTTTAATTCACTTATAACTTATAACTAACCCACTTCTGAATGGGCTAAGTAGGGTGATCATCCACTTATAACTAGGGTGAACTACCCTCTGGTAATTTAACACTATTGAAAATGGATGAAAATGGCCCAGTCGAAAGAGCGGATTTTCTCATTAAACATGGTGGATCTTTCAATAGCTATGTAACAGTTTACCAGAGGGTAACATCCATTAGATCCCAAAACAATCCCATGAAAAACCATTAGGATTCCTAACCCAACAGTTTTTTTCCCAGTTTTTCCAGACCTTTTCATCCAAAGCTTCTGACAGGTGCGCACCAAATCGCCGCACGCACGGACACCCACAATCCTCACCTGGAGCGTCCTGACCCTCAAAAAATAGGGATTTTATGGAGGTTCTTATGTTTTTTTAAATTGGGATAAGCCGGATTTTCCGAGTTTTTATTGGGATAAGCCTGATTTTTTTTTGAGGATAACCGTTTGATTTTGTGTTTTTTTTTTAATTGGGATAAACCATGCTTTTTTGTGGGATATAATCTGATAATATGATATAACTATAGTTTTTGATGGGATTTCAAAGGAAGAAGTTTCGACCATGACGATGATCTTATGTTTGTTCTTCTTTTGATTGGGATTTACATCATATCCATTGGGAATCATCATATGTATTTATCATTGGATAACGTTATTATGGATGGTGGATATTCACCACAAACCCCAATGTATGTATTCTTTGGTGGGGTTAAACCATTACTGGTTGGTGGTATACCTACCCCTCTGAAAAATATGAGTCAGTTGGGATGATTATCCTACATATTATGGAAAATAGAAAATGTTTGAAACCACCAACCAGATTAAGAATTGGGGTTCATGGTGGATATATGACATGATATAACTATATAACTATACATAAGGGGATGTTTTTATGTAGTTGTTATTGGGATAACCATGATAATGGTATGGGCTTTGCGTGCTACTTTTGATTTTATGATATAACTGAATTATGATGATAGGATTTTTTTGATATAAAATGGATGATTGTGATATAGCGGATATTTCATGTGTTTCCAAATTGAGGTTTTCACGGGAAAGTTTGGTATCATCGATAGTAGGGATTTATTATGGATAGATAGTTAGATGGGGTTATAAATCCATCTCCTAACCCAAGGTAGGGATTGTTCATCAAAAAGTAGGATGGTAAGGGGATATGTCATGACCAGAGGGTATAGTTTTAGATTTCTTCCTCCAAAAATGGGATCAACGATGATTAAATGACCATGATTAATTGGTGTAACAATGAGCCGAACATATGATTTGAGTCTGAAAATGATGTCACCCTCCGCGGCCGTAGCCATTTGAATAGAGAACGTGTGTAAAAATTACCCAATGGGTTTGGGGCTAGCATAGTTTCAAACAAATCCAAATCTAGTGGTAATTCTGGCAACCCAATCCATAATTTTCTTTAGTAAACCTGCTAAGGACAAAATTCGTGACAAAAAAGCAGCAAAACGATCTCAATCACGAGGTATACACCCTTGATATAGAAGCAAACTATCAATTGAGCAGTGTTCAAGACCTGCAACTTTGTCCCTTTGCTCTGGTCGGTTGAGAACACGATTCCCCGTTGGATTATGACAACCCCTGATAAATATTGGATACGAAAAAAAAACCCTACAATCATCAACCAACCATCATTTATCAGTTATATCCACTTATTTCCCAAAATTTTATGGTGAAAACCATATGACATGACTACAATCATCAACCAAGAGGGGTAGAACGCAGCGACTGCGAAAAAAATGGTGGAGATTTCCATCAAAATTCAGGGGGATTTCCATCGACCCGACTTCCAAGATCCGAGAGAATTCGATCTGATCCAAGAAATACTTGGTCTATTTGTGAGGGAACAAGTCAAGAATTAGGGTAAGCCCAAGCCTAAACCCCGAACCCCCTAGTCCGTCCCTACACTTTAAATATCTTCCAAGAATCCAACATAACAATGGAAATCCATGGAATAAATGGCAGATTGGGAAAAGATACCCTCTGGTTATGTCAAAATAGCTGGGGAAAATTGCCATTTATGGTGGGTTCACCCATTAAAAATGGTGCTTTTCCATGGCTATGTTAGTCATAACCAGATGGTACACATTATAGAAATGATTTGCCTTTAAGAAATGATGATTTTCCACTTCGCAAACTGTAAACGTTTACCAGTGTAGAAATGGCAGATTTCCCGCTGTGCCTCCGAATTCGCCAGACTTTCAGGCCACACGAAGTTGGTTAGCCCTTCCTAGCGGCGCGGAAATCCGAGGAAGCGATTTTCGGGTGTAAACAAATGCTTGGTTTCTGGGTTTTTGTGGCTATATTTGGCTATGACATATCTATATCTATCATATTTGAAGCTGTATTTATCCGATTCTCCCAATGATTCCGATAGAACGGTGGATTTAATCATGTTAAAACCAACTTTATTACGATTTCCCATCTAATCCCATCTTATTTTTTCCACCATCATCATCATCATCATCATCATCATCATCCTCATCCTCACCCTCATCCCGCTTTTCTGCTGATGAAGACTCGCAATTTTCAAGGTTAGAAGTTGGATTTATAGCCCCATCGAAATATAGTTCTATCCACCCTGAAGCCCACTTTGATGGTTAATCCCAATTATTCCCAAAAAGACATCATTATCATCCTAATTGTTCCCAGAAAATCCAAGACATTGGATACCCTCCAGTAAATTAACATGACGACCCTGCCAGTCATCGGGGCTGGAAGATTAGTTTCCATTAAAAATTGGTTATTTTCAGGGTCGAACTGTGTATTTACCAGAGGGTACCCTCTGGTAAACTGACATAACTATGGAAAATCACCATTTTTCATGGGAAAATCCTCTATAAATGGTGATTTTCCATAGCTATGTATGTTTACCAGATGGTAGTATAACCCCATATCAACAACCAACAAGGGTTTCGAACATTCCTCAATAATGCTTTAGACTCCGCCGGGCCGTGGAGTGGCGCGCCTCTTTCGCAAGAGCCACTGCCACGGCTAATGGCACCGCATTCCCCGTGCCATTGAGGTAAAGCCCTGAGACGGGCTAAACCGACTTTCAACAAACATGGTGGCTGGTTGGTGGTTGAGCCCTAACCCTCTGAAAAATGATGGAGTGAAAGTCAGTTGGGATGATGAAATTCCCAACTCAATGGAAAAAACATGTTCCAAACCACCAACCAGTGGTGGGTATAATGTGGATATTTGGGATACTTAGTGGCGAAGTACCCACGGATCCTAAATAGGTTAATATCCCTGGTTATTTCAGTGGGACAAGTAGGCTGAATCCGCTTGTAGCTAGGGTTTTAACCTACTTACCAAGTGATGAGCCGCCAAGTCTCATTCTGCGTTTCCCAGGGATTTTTTAGATGCCCACCATATATACCAGGTGAGGCTCAACAGTTATATTTGTGGGTTTTAGACACATATACTAGTTCGTTATAGTTCCCATAAACCATGGGCACCTTATGAAGATGTAACCAACATCCTAAGGTGTGATGGAAGTTGCGCATGATCATGGGAACCTTAGATTCAATAGATTTATAGCAACTTCAAAAAAGATGCCGAAGTTTGTCTGTGCGTTTCCAAGGAATGTTGGCGATGTTTCCTCCAGCATTTCCAGATGTCCAACCTTTTGGCCTCTCCTTACGGGTTGGACGTTCATTCGAAGATCTACCGTGGTTAATCTTAGACGGGCCAATGTAAAACATATGGCTTAGTATCCCATTTATAGCAAACGATTAAGGTACTACGTCATCTATCGGAGGCTGAACAGGATATAGGAAACCGGACGTTTTGAACTACGAAATGTCAGGCTTGTTTTGGTACCCTCTGGTAATCAAATGCAAGGGAAATGCCTATAAATGGGCATTTTAATGGGAAAATCAAACATACTGACTTTCCATTGCCATGTTTGAGTACCAGGTCGGGTAACATTTTCCGACGTGGTCTATCTTCAGAAAAAAAGAGGTGACGCACCGGGTCCCAAAAACGAACATGGTTGCCTGAGGGAGTTGGTTATGTCATCTCCAAAGGCAAAAGTGCAGCCTGTGAAGCCTGTGAATGTCGCTAGTACCCTGAAACGATTCCGTTTTTGGTGCCCAATTTTCAGCCACACATCCCAGACTTTCCAATCTTTGCGAGTGACTTGTGTCTTGACCGTCGGGTGCTTGGAAAGGGAAGACCATATTCAGGAGAGAAATGCCAGGGTCGCAATGATTTTTATATCTCCTTAGTCCAGTTCGACCGGTTCCAGTCGGCCAGTCAAATCTGGCTGAACAATCAAGAAACATCATGCACACATCTTTCAAAATAGCCTCTGGTAAACGTTTACATAATTACATAACTATGGAAAGATCCACCATGCTTTTAATGGGTAAATCCACGAACTAAATGGTGATTTTCCATAGCTTTGTTTGTATGTTTACCAGAGGGTATTTCCCATTAATACCCCACTATAACGCACATTAAAATCCTATAAAATCACTATAAATCCCATTAAAATAGCTGTTATCATACTGCCAGCTATGGGGATGATTGCCCTTCCGTGAGGTCACATGGATCAGATTTTGATTCTGGATGACTTTCGCAACCAGATGTTTTTATCAATTCCAAGCTAAACACCACAAAACCCAAATACATTGGAATGAACTGCACTTGAAAATCCATCACTTGCAGATGATTATCATTTATAGACTGATTTTCCTCAAATTCTCCATTAAAACCTCTATATATTCCTAGGGCCTGGTTTTTTTTCCCCGATGTTCCTATTAAAACCTCCATTTATAGATGATGTTTTTCAGATTTTCCCCAGATTTTCCTCCAGAGGGCTTCCTGAAGAGGGCCAAGTGACGCTTCTGCCTCGGCACATAAGGCCTGGTAGTCGCTGAAGGACTTCACCAAAACCTCGATATTCCTGGGGAAAAAAAGGACCAAATCCGGAAAACTCTGAGAAACATCTTGGGGAATCGGATCATGGATTTTGGGGCTGCAAGCCCAACAAAACCACGGTTTTAAATCATGGGAACAATGGGAAAACCTTGGAAACATGATGATGAAACATGGGAAACATGAGGAAGAAATCCTGGAAACTTATGAATCATGGTGAACTCTTTGGGAAACTGATGATTCAAGACATTTTGAGAAACATCTGGGAGAGTTATCATATCATGCAACAACATATTTAACAACATATTTAACAACATATTCATAAACATTGGGAACAATTAGGGTGAACATCTTGGAACATTCTAATTCAAGATTGGCCATAGGGATAGAATGGGATTCAATGGGCGGTGGATGGTTGCACGAACCTGGTGGGCATACTGTGGCATCAGAATCTCATGATTTTCAGTGTTTCCTAGGTGTCTATCTTGGAAAGTTATGATTGAAGAAACGCTTGGACAAATAAACATGTGGGAAAATCAATGAAAATCACGGTGAAGATCGATCTGGACCTTTGTTCAATTCACCGACCTTTTTCAGATGGGGAAATCTTGCATGATATTTTCTGGTGATATTTGAGATCCAACCAGGCCAGGATTTTTGGGTCTGAAAATGGTGGATACAGTGATGAATCTGTGGACATTTTGGGGTAGACAATCCGTTGGGTTTTGGAGGTTCTCCATTGTCAACCGGTGCATGATTCTGATTCTGGGATAAGTGTTGGGTTGATGGATGTCCATGGTAGCATCGAACAGTCAGATGGCACTGCCAATCTCAGATACCCTGCACGAAATTCAATTCTTAGCTGGTTAATTCGTAGGTATTCCTATTTACTACAAAAGACTAGTTAGGATTAGTTTCTACCCATCTAAGATTGACCCAGAGGCTATACCATCATATATCCCAATAAATCCTATTAAATCCCATTAAATCCCATTAAAACACCATTAATTGGTAAATAGCTATGTTGGTTTACCAGGCCGGGTATATCACATTAATATACCCATTTAACCCAGAGGCTAAGGGTTTGTTTATCCCATTCAATCCCATAAGTCCCAATGTCAACCCTGGATTAATAAACCCCAAACGGTTGTTGAATTGGGTACCATAAAAAAGTATTGGATGAAATAACTATTGGAGGAATACCCCCCTAATTACTAAACCATTAAATCCCATTAAATCCCATTGAATCACCATTGAATCCCATATATACCTGAATTAAATAGGATTTAAGATTATTCAAGGCAAGAATTATCAGGATTAATCAGGGCAAAAGATTATTCAGGATTGAACTACCCATCCCGTTGGTTGCCCTAGATGAGTGCAACTAAACCTCCCTGATTGAGCGGTGAACCCCGCAACGTCGTCCCTTCATACAACGCCGTACCGTTGAAAACAGGATTCCCCCCTAGGGATGATGATAGTCGTCCCCATATACTGGAGAAAGTATCCTCTGGTAAACATACAAAAAAACTATTGAACATGGCCATAGAAATAGTTGATTTACAAATTAGACATGCTGGTTTTCCACAGTTATGTTAGTTTACCGTTTACCAGAGGGTAATTCCTTACGATCAGAAAAACCATCAGCACTGCTCAAATGAAAAGAAAGGAGACATCTACCAGAACCGGAAGTATGTGGTATTTAAAACCCCAGAAATCCAACAAAAAATGGACTTGTGATCTGGATATCAGAACCAGCAGCTATAGCGGGAATCACGGTGGAGTGTGTCAGGAATGCTACCAGGGTTGCTCCAGCCCAGGGTTGGGTGGTAAATTGGGCAAATATACAAGGTGGTGCCCCCGTTTGATAGCTAAGTTGGTTTATCACTCCAATAACTATGGTTTATAGGTGATATATCGAACTAGTTAATGGGATTATAAACCAACTTTTAACTTGGGGGGCACCACCTTGTAGAGGTGAAAGTGACCATTTGTTCTAGCCCCTTATGGCCACAGTCTGCCTATGGGTTGGAGATACAATTCGCACTGGGAAACACATCGAGAATATGATCAAGGGAAACCATGGTTTGTCTACCCTATCCAGGTCAAATGTTACCCTCTGGTAGGCAAAAATGGCACTAAACAATCCACCACTTATAGTTAAGTTTCCCACTAGGACCGCATCATTTAAGGCATTTTCCAGTTAGCCATGTTTGATGACACCAGAGGCTAATCGTTCTATGATGTTCCATTCCCTGATTGACGAAACCGACGCCACTAGCACAAGACCATGGATTTTCACCATGGCACCTGGCTGAGTTATAGTACCCTCTGGTTATTTAACAGTTCGCCATGGAAGCCATGGCCCATAGAAATAGATGGTTTACCGAACTTAAAAATGGTGGGTCTTTCCATGGCTAGGTTAAATAACCAGAGGCTAAATCCCTCGTTTTCATACGGCTATGGGGATGATTCCCCTTAAATTCACCATCATTCCAGTGAGGTCACATTGGGGTCATGATGATGGCAGAAATCCTGCACCAGTTGGTAAATGGCGTATCTCATTTCAATCCCATTATTTACAGTATTGAATGAAGTTACCAAAGTTACCAACTGGTGCAGGATTTCGCAACCATAAAAAGTGTGTTCAACGATAATCCACCATATTTCATGGTTATATCCCCAGTATATTCCCATTGTGTGGTGAGTAAAACAATGTCATAAACCACCCATTTGGGAATGGTAAACATACCACCTATAAAGATGGTGATTTGGGGGCTGGTTTATGGCATTGTTTTACCCACATTATATGGTTGGATCTTAATCATTTTTAATGGGTAAATCAACCATTTCTATGGCCTTTTTCAATAGCTATGTTTAATTGTCCATTAACATTAACCATTCATTAACCATTCATCACATTAACCTCTGGTAATTTAACATAGCTATTGAACATGGCCATTTATGGTGGATTCACCCATGAAAAATGGTGATTTTCCATGGCTATGTTAGTTTACCAAAGGGTAACCATGTATGGATCTTATCCATGAACCATTCACATCCCGGCAGGACGTCCTCATGTATCGAAGAGTAGTCTCGCTCATCAAATTACCTGGTCGCTGCTAGAGAAATTCAACTGGTTGGTACCCTCTGCTAATGACAAACAGTTTGCTATTGAAAATACCCCATTTATAGTTGATTTACCTATTCAAAATGTGGATTTTCAGTACTTATGGTAGTTTACCAGAGTGTAATTCATCGCCAATTTTGGATGGTTTTTGAAATTCATATCGCGGTTGTAATGTGAAGATACTCTCAAATCTTTTCTGGTTGGTGGTATACCTACCCGCCCCGCAGAAGAACACGGTAGCATAACCAAGAAGAAGAAAAAAACCAGCAACGTGTTTCTAGTGGCTCAATGGAAGTTGGAAAAACAAATACTGGTTGGTGGTATACCTACCCCTCTGAAAAATATGAGTTCGTCAGTTGGGATTATGACATTCTCAATATATGGAAAAATAAAAAATGTTCCAAACCACCAACCAGAATCAAATACAATAATTCACCAAAAAGCATTGAACATCGTGATGTCCTGCTATTTTAAGGTCAGTTATTCATTTTTGGGATATGAAATCTGATTTGAGAGTTGAAACAATTCCAGTTTTTTCATCAGATTCCGACTTTTCAAGGACCGTTCTTTGGACTACAGCTCATAAATTACACATGGACACTGCAAGGCTTGGCCGTGCTGAATCATCGAAAAGATGACCAAAACATCATTTCTATTTTGTAGGATAAGTAACTCAAGGTAAGATTATAAGGCCCATATTTATAGCAAATCATAAATCATGAGGCAATTCTGAAATGTGGATTAAACAACTTGAACTTCTAGTATCCCCCATTCTGTACATTGATAATTGAATTGGCTACCTATTCTGAAATATATATATATATCATCTAGCAGCCTCCTTGGTAACAGGCATGATTGGTGAATTCTATGGGTTTATAGTCTCCTTTCTTGATTGGTTTGTCTTTTCATTGAATTTTCTGAATTTAGGAATATAGTTTCCCTATGCAGTTTCACTATATAGTTTCACTTGTGAATGTAAAATTTACATGAAAATACAGCACGTATTTTCACAAGATATTTTCCTTGTCATTTCCTATGAAAAGATTCACCAACTCACCAAGTCTGCAGGCTTCGACCCCACAAAATCCAGTCAGAAGTAGGGTATATGGAGGTAATGAGGTATAAACATATAAATATTGTGTATATATATAATACTTAAGTACAATGTGTGTATATATAATATAAATATAATGCGGTACATACATATCATCAGACATATAGTATGGTATAATGATAAAATATGATAAATTCATGAAAATCATGGTCTGTCCCCATGTTCACCGTTCTTAATGACCTGTCACCACGACCATCTCCAGCTTTTCTGTGAAACACCAGTGATCTATGCTTGTGGGTAACTCCTGTGTCTGAAAGTAGGGGACCTGCAGTACCTCTGAAAGAATCTGTCTGGGTAAATTATAATCATTCACAGAGGTAATAAATGTAATAAGGGGTACTATCATGTACTATCTGGGTTCGTCCAATAAAATCTACCTGGGCAATCTATCAAAGTTAGTAAGGGGAATCATCTACCTGTTCGTTTACCAGAGTGTATAGATCTGGATAAATTATAATATATTGCACTAACCTGAATTAAGGCCATAAAAGGGGACGATTCCCCTTACTAACTATGTTTCCCGAATGCGTAGCAAGGGTTGCCGTTTCACTCTGGGGGTCTGGGGGCTGAGGGTGTGTTCGCTCGACGTTGCGTTTGTGGCCGCACCGTCCGCAACCGTTCGCAACCGTTCGCGCGATTGCTATATGGCCGTGCCTATGGTAAGTTCTCCAGAGGGGGTCATTTTTGGAGGTTTCACATGTGGCGTTGCTTCGTGTCGCGTGGCAGGCGTGGCACTTCGTGACATTCAGACGTGTTTTGTAACGTGTCGAAAATCGTTTTGTGTGGACGGCGCAATACCTTTGCGACGTTTTCAGAAGATGCGTTGCAGTTTTCGTGGCGGGCGCAGCACTTTGGACGTGTCCATCGTCATTTTGCGTGGCAGGCGCAGCACTTTAGACGTGCCGTATTGCGTGTTTTTTGCAAATCGCATTGGCAGGGCTGCGTCAAGTGGCGACAAGGTGCAAGTTCCGTGGCAGGCGTGGCAGTTTGTGAGATGTGCTGAAAAGTGACGGAAGCCTCGCACGAAACATTGATCTTGAGGTAGCAAAATTAAAGGTCCCTACGAAACCTTGTTGGAAAACATCGATTCTGAAACTACAAAGTGTGAAAATTGGAGGAGGTCTCGCACTAAACGCTCGTTTTTCTGCACCCACGAATCTCGTCTCGAATCTCTGGTTTTCCTGTGGCGTCGCCGTGTCTATGGAAGAAGCTGCAAAACCTCTCCTTTTCGAAGGTTTCCAAGCAGGTTGTCATGTCATTTTGCGTGGCAGGCGTGGCACTTTGTGACGTTCCAACCTGTTTGATAACGTGTTGAAAATGTCAAAATTGGAGAAAGTCTCGCACGAAATGCTCGTTTTTCTGCACCCACCTGTCTCGTCTCGAGTCTCTGGTTTTCCTGTGGCGTCGCCGCGTCTATGGGGGAAGCTCCGCACTCCACACTCTACACTTTACACTCCACACTCCACAGTTTACACTTTAGACTCCACACTCTGCACTTTAATTGCACTCCAAACTTTACACTTTGCACTTTACACTCCTCACTCCTCACTTGAGACTTTAAACTCCACACTCCACACTTTACACTCCACACTCCTCACTCTACACTCTACACTCTACACTTTACACTCCACACTCCACACTTTACACTCCACACTCCTTACTTTACACTCCACACTCCATACTCTACACTTTCCACTCTGCACTGCAGACTGGTAACAGGGGAAATATGTACAAGACTGTTCAAATAAACTATTGCAGAAAGGTGTTGTGCGTGACTGCATATCCATGTGTTTTGACATCTGTACCATTAACATTCGGGTTCGTGGGCTGCATCTTTTTTTTCGTGAGGGAGAACAGTGAGCTCGTGATGGACTTTACCCAGATCATTCACCAATATTGTGGGGAAAACAATGTCATAAACCACCCATTTGGGAATGGTAAACATACCACCTACCAGTAGTACCGCACAAGGCGGTGGCGGAAGTTTCAAAAATGGAAAACCTATAGGAGAGGCGAGTTGGTGTGGCGCAAAAATGGCAGAGCGAACCCACTGATGGATTGAAAGGTGGTTGAGTGTTTCTGCCTTTCTGTCTCTCTTTTTCTCTTTCTCTCTGTGTCTCTCTTTCGCCATCTATCTACAGAGTTACCTTTCTAGCCATCTACCTATCTACCTGTCTATTCATGTATCTATCGTTCGATTTGTTTATTCACCTAACTATTAAACTGTCCATCTTTCTGTCTATCCAGCCATTCATCCATCCACTTACTTCTCCGTGTTAGTTTTTTTCCCGTCCATCTCTTCATCGATCCATGTCCACAGCTATCCATCACCATGTTCTTCGTTCTGTTTCTCTATCACACTTGACTGCTTGTAGCACCGCGATCTGCTTCCAAGAAACATGATCCCCTGTACCTTTTCTACAATCCACTGAAACAACCCAACCTCGGATGCAACAGCGGCAGCAAAATAGGAAAAAAAGGATCCCAGTACTAGTGTGGAGCTCCTCTCTGCTGCATCCCACGTTTATCTGTCGATGCATCTGTCGATCAATCTATCTATATGTCTGTGTATCTATCAATTTTTATCTATCCTTCGATCTAACTATCTCTCTATCTATCTGTCTATCTGTCTATCTATCGATCACATTCTCTCTCTCTCTCTATATATATGTATATCTGTCTGTCTGTCTGTCTCTCTGTCTATCTACCTGGCTATGTCTCTACCCATCTATTTCTCTATTTGTCTTGGTATCTAACTATCTGTCTATGTGTCTATGTATCTATCTGTCTATCTCTCCATCTATTTCTCTCGCTGTCTCTCTGACTATTTATCTATCTCTGTCCATCTATCTATGTATCTATCTATCTGTCGATCTATCTGTCTATCTATCTGTCTGTCTATCTATCTGTCTGTCTATCTATATATCATTTTTTTTACTTGAGAGCTTGATGCACCAAACAAGTCTGCGAGACTTAAGTTGACAACATCAAGGACGAACCACTTCTGCGAAACTTCCTCCAATAATGGAAAGATCAGTGCTGCATTCACACCCTCGTGCCAATTCGTTCTGCGATTTTTCTGCCCCACCTGTCTAAAGTACTGCGGCTGCGCAAAATCCTCTTAGCAAACCTACACTTCTGATACTTCAAAATGTAACCCCTCTCAGGCAATCAGCGCCCTGATCTCCCAACCTCTCTCATCAACATGTCTTTTGTCCTGCGCCTGCCACGGAAAATGCGTCTTTGCAGATCATCCGCAAATGTCCCATGCCTGCCATCTTTTGTCGAAATGCTGCCAAACCCTCATGTTTTGCGCACTTTTGACAAGATCCACGATCTCGTGCGCCTGCCACGCGAAACGACATCTGCGCTTCCAAAAGTGGTCCGAACCCCTAGTGTTTTGAACATTTTTACTTCGAAATGTCCTTCGCGCCACAACGGCGTGCACTTTTTCAACATCTCAACTTCCAAAAGTGGTCCGAGAATGGTGTGCTTTGTACATTTTTACTTCGAAATGTGCTTCGCGCCACAACGGCGTGCACTTTTTCAACATCTCAACTTCCAAAAGTGGTCCGAGAATGGTGTGTTTTGTACATTTGACTTCGAAATGTGCTTCGCGCCACACCGGCGTGCACTTTGGAAAGATTAGTGCTGCATTCACACCCTCGTGCCAATTCGTTCTGCGATTTTTCTGCCCCACCTGTCTAAAGTACTGCGGCTGCGCAAAATCCTCTTAGCAAACCTACACTTCTGATACTTCAAAATGTAACCCCTCTCAGGCAATCAGCGCCCTGATCTCCCAACCTCTCTCATGAACATGTCTTTTGTCTTGCGCCTGCCACGGAAAATGCGTCTTTGCAGATCATCTGCAAATGTCCCATGCCTGCCATCTTTTGTCGAAATGCTGCCAAACCCTCATGTTTTGCGCACTTTTGACAAGATCCACGATCTCGTGCGCCTGCCACGCGAAACGACATCTGCGCCTCCAAAAGTGGTCCGAACCCCTAGTGTTTTGTACATGTTTACTTCAAAATGTGCTTCGCGCCACAACGGCGTGCACTTTTTCAACATCTCAACTTCCAAAAGTGGTGCGAGAATGGTGTGTTTTGCACATTTTGACTTCGAAATGTGCTTCGCGCCACAACGGTGTGCACTTTTTCAACATCTCAACTTCCAAAAGTGGTCCGAACCCGGTGTGTTTTTAACATTTTGACTTCGAAATGTGCTTCGCGCCACAACGGCGTGCACTTTTTTGGACATCGCAACTTCCAAAAGTGGTCCGGCGCCGAGGTGTTTTGTACATTTTGACTTGGAAATTTGCTTCGCGCCACAACGGCGTGCAACTCTTCATCTCTCATCTCCCCAGATGGCTCCGCACCTGCCGCTTTAGCGAGCCTACTTTTCGACCCTCCGGAGCCCCAAATCATTGGAAAAACACTGTGTTTCGCGACTTTCCTACCTTTTCGCGCATCTGCATCTGCTTTCTTCTGACTCTTCTTTCTTCTGATCTTTCTCTTCTCTCTGCCTCTTCCCTGCTCTGCTTTTCATCTGTCCATATTGTCGGAAGTTTGACTTCTAAACTTCCTTCGATAAAGATGGTGATTTGGGGGATGGTTTATGGCATTGTTTTATCAGCAATATATGGTTGGGTCTTGAGTCTTAACCCTTACCCTCTGGTAAACATACAAGAAACTATGGAAAGATCCACCATGCTATTATAATGATTATGGGTAAATCAACGAACTTTCTATGGCCATTTTCAATAGCTATGTTTAATTTATCCATTAATTAACATTAGCCATTCATTAACCATTCACCATTAACCATTCATTACATTAACCATTCATGTATGGATCTTATCCATGAACCATTCATCATCATCCCCAGAGGGTAAAACCATCACTTCCAATGCCGACCGTCCCAACCCTGGCTCGAAGTCGACGGAAACCGGTGTTCTGTCGCATGGTTGCCTTCGGCTGGACCACCATTGAAGTGGAGCTCCCACGCACTTAATTTCTAATCTAAAAGCCCGGTCCTGATACGGAGCCTGTTTGTCCTTGGAATGCTGCACGCCACCCAAGCTCGTGACGAAGCCTGTGAGGTGGATAGTCTCCCTGGCAAAACACGGCCCAGCACCCCACCCCTCAACTTGAAGCTTTCCCCGCCTTCCAGTACGCAAGGTCTTGGAAGTCCGTCAGCAACAAGAACTCTGCAGGCTCTATGTCCACGCTTGCAGGCTCCTTCTCCTTCAAGACAATCTTCGTGCTCTCGTTCCCTTCGAATTTCATCACTTTCCGTTCTGCGTCCATGAAACCCGCAACTTGCAAAGATGCCTTTTCCAACCTGGTTATATCCTGATTATATACTGATTACATGGTATATCGGTATATCGGGACTAAACGTATATAATGGTTTATGATGAAGCTTACCACATCTTACTACGTTCGATCCCTCACCTTTCTCATTACCCTCAAACGTGGCGCGGGCTGGAAAATCCCCCGAGCAAACCCTTCGATGTTTTTCCCAGCGGACTAAACTTCTACAGGGGATATCCCAGCTAGACATGTTTGATTACTGGAGGCGGTACGTGGCAAACTCAATTGAGTTTGATGTTGTTCTCCCATTAAAATCATTCAACACCTCTATTTAGTTCCGGGATTCCTCTATTTATAGTAATGTAGGTAAACAATGTAAGACGCTATCAGCGACCCTGCCTTCTTCGTGGCCGAGCCGCCCAAGGTGAAGGAGGTGCGCGTCGCCTCGAAAGGGACCTGACAGGTGGCAAGCAAACTATATTATAATCGGATTAACGCGACGGGATGTTATCCCAGAACCATCCAAAACTGCGGGGCCTCCACCGCCTCCTGGAGCTCGTCCAGCAGTGCCTCATTTTGGAGGACGTAGTCCTGTCAGGACGGGATGTGGCAGCCGCCCTACTTTCCAAGCCCGAAAGCAAGCAGCCGTGCCTCCAACGGCACTGGAACCTGGCATGCAGCAAGGCACACGACGATTCAGGTGCACACGCCGGTGCACCATTCGAAACGCGCCTCCTCCAACGCAACGTCGGCCCAGCTGCCCTTGAACAAGGTCACGTCGCCAATGCAAGCCATTGCCTGGGGGACCGGCGATAGATATACAGGAAAAGAATACATAAGCGGAGCACAAAAGTGGAAGCTTTGATCTGAGGCGCGGACAAAGGAGCAAGGGCACTTGAAAGTCGCTGAAAGGCAGAAAGCTTTAAAGCTTGGAAATTGCTGCGGGCAGGTCACACATCTATGCAAAGGTTCAACATGCGACGGTATCAACATGGCTGATGCACTGCAGTCGACACATGGAAGCTTTGAGGCTTGGACGCGAGGCAAAGATCACGCGTGGGGAACGAGGCAGTGGCGTCGAAGGCGACGGGCCTGGCCCGGCGTCACAAAACAGGCAGAATTAAGCCTATAAATGGATAGTGACTTTACACCGGTGCATTGAGCGTTCGTACTGAAGGAAGGTTCTTTGCAGCATGTACAACAGACATCACAAGGTGTCCGAGCGCGGCGCCTGACGCGCGGGGATGAATGCAGACCAGAGACGCGCGATATTCCGATACCTGAGCCGGCAGGCCGAAAGTGTCCAGGACCGCAAATGTTATACTGTTATAAAGCTGATGAGGAGAACAACAGGGGCTCTCTCTAACACCCCCCATCCCCTTTGTCTCTATATAGGTGGAACTTTGGTTATTTCTTATTCCCACTGCGGCCTTCTCTCCAGTGGCTTCAAAAAAGGGGTCTGTACCACCAAAGAAAAACAAATTGACTGGTGCAGACTAGTGCCGACTCTTGCAAGCCCCAGCGGCGCGGAGAAGAACGCCGAATATCGGAAGATAGCGCGCAAATATCGAATATAGCGGCAGATCGAATAGTGGCATCGAGAATAATAAATGTATCAATGATGCAGACCAATGCAGACCAATGCAGATTAATTGCAGCTAATAATGCATGCAGAGCTGCCGTCACATCCTCCATATCGACGCGGCTGGCGCGTCGGATTCGACGCACGGCCACGGCTTGGCCGTGGCAGGAAGCGAGCGAGGACCGGGAAGGCTGGACCCAGGTGATTCATGTGGATATTGCTGGACAAAGGCATTGCATTGCATTCATTCGGTATATACAGAGAGTATCCCACATCGCAGTGCTTAAAAAAAAGATGATATAGGCGATTTGTGCCCCGAACTGTGAACGCCCGCGGTAAAATTTCTCGGTCATCTGCTTGGGGGTATTTTGTATACTGCATACAAGCATTTGTCCAGCAATATGTCATGGCCCCAAATTATGTGTCGTAAACTGCAACAACATGCAACAAATATATATCATCCCAAAGCAGGGAAACCCAAAAATTGCAAAGCCTGGTTATCGAAGTGGTCTTCTGGGGCTCAACCCTTTCATGTCTCATGGCAAAAAAACGGGCATAGTTTCGAGATTGGAGGAAAGAGGAGCTGAACAGAAGTGGAGGCGAAAGGAAGGAATGGGGTGCGCCCTCCCTACACCGGGCCCCCAAGAAAGGTCGGCGTTCCACATCAAGGAACCTAGAAGAAAGACGCCTAGAGCAGGGCCACCTGCTCCGAGCATCCTTCCCTAAGGCTCGTTCGATGCTTCCTGCCGACCGGGCGCAGGAAGAAAAAAAAATTGGCAGAGGTTATCATCTTTTCTTTCTTTTCTTCCTAGGGGGGGGGGCCGAAGGCCTGGGGGGAGCCCAAAGGCGTTCATGGATCATAATCACTATTAATCAGTATTAATCACTATTAATCACTATTTACCCACTCATAATCACTATTGGCAATCCCATTACCCTTTGGTACTTTAACACAGCTATTGAAAATGGCCATTTAGAGTGAGTTTCCCCATTAATAGCATGGTGGATCTTTCCAGTTCGTTGTTTGTATGTTTACCAGAGGGTATGTCATCATATATCCCATCAAATCCCATTAAATGCCATTGAATCACCATTGAATCCCATTAAAACACCATGAATATGGGGAAATAGCTATGGAACATCCCATGAAAATCCCATGAAACCCCAAGGCGAATTCCTAACCCTGCCACGGTTTTTTCTGTTTCCTAACGGGGCTCCACGAGATCCTTGCCGGCCGCACCTCCATCTTCTCGTGCGTAGGTGAGCTGAAAGCTAAAGGTTCGATACCTCGGCGAGGCTCGAAAAAACACGAAGAAACCATGGGAAAATATTGATGGAACATCTGAATGGAATGGAACATCGATGGAAAATCCACGGAAAAACCACTGATAATCAGTTTTTCCGGGAAAATCTATGGAAAACCCAGGGAAATCAACGCAAATTGATTCAGAAAGATGGACAATTTGAGTCATCATGTCTTGCTGAATAATGTCAAGCCCGGATTACTAAACTATGGTTTATCAATTAGGAACATGATAACTGATGGTAACATAACGAGCTCGTATATTCTATTGGTGAAATCACTACTAGGGTGAATAATGTCAAAACCCTGGTATTTCCCCAATTGTGATGATCTGATACTTTTTTATGGTACCATCCCAATTAAACAGCTGCTTGGGGTTTATTAATCCAGGGTTGACATTACAAAATTGATAAAAAAAACAAGTTTGGTTCAATGGATTGGTTTCAGGGAAAATTTACAGGAAAGCCCCATATTTAGTGGGAAAACCTATGGTTTCCGGTGAAGATTTTCCCAACAAAACCAATCCATTCATTGGTTGACGTCAAACATCTTCAAGTTACCCTCTGGTTATTTAACATAGCCATAGAAAATCACCACTTTTCATGGGAAAATTCACTATAAATGACCATTTTCAATAGCAAACTGTAACAAATTACCAGAGGGTAAAAGAACGGTTCCAATTCTGAGCTGTGGATCGAGGTCTATGGGAGCTACGAACTGGTTGTTTCGTGGCAACCATTCCATTATATCCATCATATCATGTATTGCTATAAAATGGGATGGAAACCATATATCTCATTTTAAAAACCATCATATCATATATTGCTACAATGTAATATCATATAGTTGGTTATCATATACCTATATGATATTACATTAGCAATAAATGATATCATAGCAATAATGTTATAGTAAATATCATCTATAGTGGGTTGTAATATCATTGGTGTTTGAAAGTGACATTTCCATACCATGATGTTTCTATCCCATTATCATATACCTAGAGAACCAGTTGTGGTATGAAAGCTGTAACTTTCAAAAACATCTGTCGATGGGCCCAAAAACGGTCGATCCCTTGAACACAACACGAAGCACCTGTGGCTTTTGTTCCCATTTTCCACTTGCGTTTTCCGCAAGTTACCCGCTGGTTATGTCAAAATAACTATGGAAAATGGCCCAGTCGAAAAAGTGGATTTACCCAGTAATAGCATGGTGAATCTTTCCAGTTCGTTATGTTAATTGCCAGAGGGTACAAGGCCCATAAGTTTGCTTACCACCGATTTAAGCCATTCCACCGTCATTTTTCTAAATCAAATCCTTAAATTCATATTTTTTGGTTGGTTAAATCACCATATATATATATATATGTATATATATATATGTATATATATATATATACGTATATTATATATATATATACAGTGTATATAAATATATATATATATATATACAGTAAATAAATATATATATATACACATACATTATATGTATGTAAAAAATATATATATATATATATAAATCTTAGAACTGATAGATTTTCCTCAAAAACCTGGGAACATTATACCAGTTCTACATAATTCTACCATAATTTCCCAATGCATATGTATCTATATATATATATATGGAGAATTGTGGTAGATGTCCATATATCCTGGAGAAGAAATACCAGAGAAAAGGCAATGATAAAACATTTTCATGGATGAATTTCCTATCTTAGGATATGTTTTCTTGGTTAAGTCACCATAAATAACCCATTAAATCACCATCAAATCACCGAGAAATCCCATGAAAAACCAGCGGTTTTTTCATCGATAAAATAGGCCATGAAGTCACCATTGAACCCACCTGGTTGGTGGTGCAATGTGCACATCTTGAAAAATGATGGAGTTCGTCAATGGGAAGGATGACATCTGGTTGGTGGTTGAGCCCTAGGGGATTGAATGGGATATAATCTGGTTGGTGGTTGAGCCCTACCCCTCTGAAAAATGATGGAGTGAAAGTCAGTTGGGACTATGAAATTCCCATGTATTATGGAAAATAAAACATGTTTGAAACCACCAGCCAGCCACATGTTTCATAAATAGGCCAGAAATCAGCCAAAAACTCCCTCCGTTGCAAGCGACAGTTTCAGACCTGACTGCAACCTCCGACCAGCTGGGGTGCCGTCCTCGGCCATCCAGAAGTTTGGGATCACCAATTTAGGTAAGTCCTAAATATTATCATTATATATTTATCTGGGTAAATTATAATGCTTTCCCATATGGAGGGTTCCATAGTCATGGGGGCTGTGTTATAATATAATTTATACCACCAGTAATAACTATAGTTATAATCTAAATATATCATCATATATTTATATATGAAAAATATGAAATATTGTAATATTTATTTTGGTACTGTATTCATATTTAAGTACATATGAATTTCACCAATGAAATGATTTCACAAAAAAGGGGTACCCCTTTATCGCTCGCTGGATGGTTTATTTCATGGAAAATCCTCTACAAATAGATGATTCCGATGCAACTTCGTAGGATGATCGTGATATTTCACTAGCCTGAATTGTTGGGCCATAAAAGGGGATGATTTCCCTAAAATAAACCATGATTTCCAGTGAGGGAGAGCGGTGAGGTCGTTATAATTTACCCAGATTTATATGTAATTGTTTATATTTATATATAGTGTTTATGATCCATCAGCCATAGTTCACCCCATGTATGATAGGGAAATATTCCATTCATCTACCCTGTGGTAATGACTAACAGTTTGCTATTGAAAATTGCCCATTTAGAGTTGTTTTACCTACTAAAGATTGTGATTTTCCATAGCTATGTTAGTGTACCAGAGGGCATGCATTTATATATGATTGTATATATTTTTAAAAAATATCATAAATATCACCTATCATTTGCGATATACTTATCATATATAAATCCTCATTTTATATAGATAAGTATCATATATTGTATAATTTACAAATTAGGATACATGGGACACATGGGATACTTATACTTATTATTATTATTTACCTATATCACCTTATACAGTTTGGGATACAATATTTGGGATATATAAATCCTAATTTTATATAAATATTGGTGATAAATATGAATATTGTATTTAAATAAAGATTTAAATATCAATATAAATACTGTACATAAATCCTCATCTTCTATAAATAATGTATCATAAATAAATCATCACGTATATCATATATAGTTTTGGATACCAAGTATTTCATCCTCAGCCAATTTAGTCCTGTCAAAAATCTCAAGTTGTCATACTTGCCCATATGCGAACCATGGTGCTGGAATAGGCACGCCAACATTTGCCGGAACAAAATCACCAAGTCATGTAGGTCAATATACCAGCACCATGGAGCATATGGGTTGATGGATTCCCATCGTTGGATACTGGTGGATCAAAAACCATGATCCAACCATTACTGATATATTTTATATTATTCTCTAATACTTGGTGGATTATCCCACTACATAGGTTAGTCAGTAGGTGAGTTCACCCGAGTTTTTTCCGATGATCACCCTACTTATTGAAAACATATCCTTTGATAATTCGATTTCATAGTGATTATGGCCATAATAACCATAATTAAGGGGATTTTTAGCCGCAGTTTTTTCAGTGTATTGAAAAAACGAGGGATAGAACTCTCACCTACTTCCGATCCGCGGGATGTCTGAGCAAATTCTGCTTACAGGGACAAAGTAGATGACAGTCAAAGGCCTCTTAAGGGATAAATCATGTATACATGCATTATAATATAATTTATAATATATGATTTAATAGTTTATATTAGTATATTATACATGCAAAAAATGGATAAAACATGTATACATGTAATCCACTTTGTCATGGATAAATCATGGATAAATCAATGGGATTATGTTATCATGATGAAATCATGCCACATTAATTGTGGA
>CAMXCT020002358.1:385000-641834 GCA_947184155.2 Cladocopium goreaui
CACTGGTTTATGGTAGATATAACGAACTAGTTAATGGGAGTTATTTCATGGTTTATAAACCAACTAACATCACTGGGGGCCCCATCCTGTAGTTAACTAGTTAGTAACTGGGGTTTGTTTACCTTCTATATCCCAATGAAATAAGCCATTTACTAACTAGTTGTCCCTAACTCCATGGCCCATCTAAGTGGGTTAATTTACCACAGGGTATCCCCTATAGACATCTATGGAAAAACACATCGACAGCCGTTGACTCCACCTTCGGGCTGCTCCACTTCCATGAGACGTCGCCCCGCAGCAGCGGCGCGGGCGTCGTTGATCGCCTCGGTGACGGGCGCCAGTCGTGGTACCATAGGTGGTGCCATAGGAAAAGTCATAGGAAAATGGGGATTTCATGGGATTTATAACTTTTTAAAACTGATTTATGATAGCGTTGTTGGCAAAGATAACTCCAATGTCATGTGAATAAAGCACCCTGTATTCAATTGTGGGGCAGCCCAAAATCCATGGGTTCATCATTTTCTCATGAGATTTTGGATTTTGAATGAAGATAGGTATCTGGGGGTCAATCTTTCCTTTCCAAACACGCCCAACAATCATCATACTGTTGGTAATCCCATGGTTTTCGCTTTATATCCCTCAAAACTCAAATCTCTATTGTTCTTGGCTAACCTTCCATTTCTGCCGGTCAAATCCCCTATTACCCCACTTAGAAGTGCAAAACCAGTGAACTAAGCGGGTATATAACCGTGATTATACCAATTTTTTTACCTGTGGCCCGCACACGCATGTGGGTTTGTCTGAAAATAGGGAACAAGTAAGTAATGTCACCGTGGCATCCCGAAAAACAAACACCGTAGTTGATCACGATTTTCACCAGGAAAATATGCGAAAATCTGGTGAGATATCCCCTTTTTCAGGTTCCGCCAGAGTAGCTTTTTGCCCGTCCCAAAACACGTAAACGACGCAGACGCCCTGCCTGCACGATAGAATTGAAATTCAGCGATGCAGCGCTGTCTGAGTCCATGAAGGAGTCCTAAATCTTGGCGCGGCCATTGAGGACAGCGGAGGGTAATAGTAATCCATGTGAAACCCATATTTCCATAATAACCATCCATAATAATCCATGAAATTTGGGTTTCACATTGAAATGGATTATTATGAATAATGATTCCATGGATTATTGTTATTTCATGGATCAATAGTAACAACATGAATTTGTAATGATATTCCATGCATCAAACTGGGGGCAAAACCAGTTTTTAAAGCCGGTATTGGATGTTTCCATATACCAAAGGGGTACTGAAAACCCCAAAATTTATTCAACGATGATTGGCTAGCGGAAAACCAGCATTTTTGGTACTGTGAATCGTGGGATTCTCTGTAAATGGTAGCCCTTTTCATCCATTTTCCATAGCCATGGCTGGGAAATCCCCGTATAAAAATGGCATTTCAATGGGAACATTATCCAACATGTTGGTAAAGCAATAATCAATCCATTTTTATTGGTTGGTGGTTGAGCCTACCCCTCTGAAAAATGATGGAGTTAGTCAGTTGGGATGATGATTCCCAATATATGGAAAACATCAAACATGTTCCAAACCACCAACCAGTCATCCATTTTCCATAGCCACGTTAGAGGCAAAGAGAAGGTAATCCCTATTGCTCCGTTAAGGTGCGATTCGCGTGGAGCGTGGAGCGAGTTAACCATGGAAAATTAGGGACATTACCGCAGTGTATCCCAATTTATATCAATTTATCAACCATTCTCAAACATTCTTGAACCATATAAAATCAACAACCCCACATTGCATTGGGTACCACAAAGTGGGGCCCCCTAGATAGCTAAGTTGGTTTATAACTCCAATAACTATGGTTTATGGTATTTAACGAACTAGTTATTGGGGCTTATAAACCAACTTAGATATCTTGGGGGCCCCACATTGCATGTTTTTTTTTAAAACAAATTATCAACCATTCTCAAACATTCTTGGACCATATAAATTCTAAAACCCCATTGTATTGGGTACCATTTTACTATCCATTAACATCCATTGACTATCATTAACATCCAGTAACATTGACTGTAGACATATCATCCATTGACCATGTTTTTTTTTACTACTTTAAAGGGTTCTTTTAAAAACCGAGTTTCAAAGTCGGTATTCAACACGATGGGCGCGCTGGTGACGCCCAGGCCGATCAAGCCGAAGACCGCCAGAAGGGTCATGGACAACACCAGGCAGGGACAGCGAAGCACCAAACACCAAGGCATCCCAACGCGAAATTTCTTGAAGCCAAGCCATACAGAACCTTGGTTCAATGGGAGATCTTCAGGATCCAATCGATGGAGGTACGTTAGTACCATATGTTTGGCCATATTTTGAGTGTATATCCCCTTACATAGGCCTGAAAAATAGGCCTTATATATGGTAGGTACCTCCAATTTAGGATCCTGGAATGGCCATTGATTGGTGAAACACAAAAAGCTGGTGAAAGGTACAAGTATCCCACAAAGGTACTGTTTTTGTGGTTTCTATTTATATAATCCATGAAACCACTAATTATATAATTATGAAATATAAATCACCAAGCCACACAGAAGCTTGGTGAAACAGCCTGATAGGTATCCCACAAAGGTCTTTGTGGTTTATAATTTATAATCCTTAAAATCAAAGGTAAGGTGAAACACAAAAGGCCTGATAATGGGTAACTGCTGGTAAACTAACAGTTTGCGAACTGGAAAGTCACCACTGTACGATGATCAACGAACTAAATGACCATTTTCAATAGCACACTGTCAAATTACCGGAGGGCATCCTACTTAGTGGTTTATAATCGTTAACAATATATAACCCAAATGAAAATTCCGGATATTCTGGAGATATTTCATGATATTTCCACTAATCTAACTGCGGGTATAAACCATTTACTAAGTGAGATGCCCAAGTAGGTAGCTAAGTTGACTCAAAAACTTCGCGAATTCTCGATGGTTGATGGGGGTCATGCACTTGACTATAGACTATTTTTATGTATTTTTTGGGCGAAAGTCAAGCAACAAACTTTTATTGTTGATGAAAGGGAGCACAACAAAACTAGCTTTATAGCCGGTTGGTGGTTTCAACTCCTCTGAAAAATATTAGTCAGTTGGGATTATTATTCCATATAGTGTGGAACATAAAACATGTTCCAAACCACCAACCAGATAGGGTTTATAAACCAACACACATGTCACTGGGGTACCTGATCTATCCTGATCTTGATGAAAAACCGCCGGTTCCCGGTGGAAAAAACCTCCAGAAAATCCGCCGAAAAGGGGAGTCTCAGATCTCAGAAATCCAGGAAATCTGGCTCGGAAAGGGACCCCCCACAGACAATTTCTCCAATTCTTTGGTGTTTTTTTACTGCAAAATTGGTTCATTCTCCTTCTTAAGAGAGATTTGATGGTGGAACTGTGGATGGGCCAGCGAAATCCTGCACCACTTGATAGATGGTAAACATCCCCTTATTCATAGGGTTTCAACCTTTCAACCAAGGTGGTACAGGATTTTTCCATCCACAGGAATCTCTAAACTAACAGTTTGCTATTGAAGCCATGGCCCAGTCGAAAGTTCGTGGATTTACCCAGCTACATAGCATGGTGGATCTTTCCAGTTCGTTATGTTAGTTAATCACCATTTTTCATCCAAGATAAATCACCATTTTCCATAGTTTTTTGTATGTTTACCAGGCCGGGTAACTTCCTAAATTTAAGGCTTCACTCTCCACTCTTGTCGCTTCCTTATAACTTGGTCTCGCTCCAAGACACGCTCAGAATCGAGACATTCCTGCCCAAATGCTGGCGGAAGAACAGAATCCGTTACCCCTGATATAAACGAGGATTGAACCACTGTACTCCCATCCCCCTAATATTAAACACCCCCTAAATGGTCCCAAATATGTGTAAATCCACCCACACTACGGTTTATGGGGGTATTAGGGGGATAGGATTAGTGATTAGTGGGATACGGGCCTGTTTGAAGATGGGGTATACCTCCGAATGACAATTTTACTAGGGACAATGATGATTCAGAATTATCCGATTTTCAGACAAACCCTATACTACTGGGGATTAATATAATGGAAATATGAGATATGTACTTCTGCAATATCATAAAGCAAGGCAAATCCAGTGCTTGTTCCTAATTTCGACCAAAACCTGCGCAGCAAATAATATATTCTCACACAAATTTGATCATTAACTCCCTATTGTCATATTGTACTGCATTATCAAATCTCACCAAAATCCCGTTTTCCCTAGGAACGCTCCCCTTAAAACCTCTATGAGCAGGAAACTCGCCATCTTCACCCAGTAAAACTCACCAAAACCCCCCGTTTTTTCACGGAAAACTCGCCCAGTTTTACCGGTTGGTGGTATACCTACCCCTCTGAAAAATGTGAGTTCGTCCGGTTACTATTCCCAATGGAAAGTCATAATCCATTCCATGGTTCCAGTCAGCACCAACGAGTTTTCTCCGTTCCATCTTTCGGCTCCTGCAAGGCTTTCTTCATGAGATCGCGATTCCGTCCACCCCGCAGCCGGATCTGCTGTGGCCCTGGTGGCCCCACCGAGAGCAGAATGCTGCTGCGGTCCCAGGTGTAGTCTCCGACGGTCACCTGGAAGCGGAAAATCTCGCTACCAAGACGCTCCCGATTTTGGTGGTAGATAAAAACCTACAAAACTGGGTGATTTTTAGGGTAAATGCTGGTAAATGCTGGTAAATGCTGGAAGATGCGGGTAAATGCTGGTAAATGCTGGTATATGCTGGTATATCCATCTATTACCATTCTCCAACCATAGAAATCCATAGAAGATGTTAATCTGGTTGCTGGTATACCTACCCCTCTGAAAAATGATGGAGTGAAAGTCAGTTGGGATGATGACATTCCCAACTGAATGGAAAGTCATAATCCATTCATGTTCCAAACCACCAACCAGCTTCAGGGTGCTGGTACATAAAAACCTACAAAACTGGGTGATTTTGTTCGGGTAAATCTTGCTGGAATACTGGGAAAATATCATGGGACAATGACCGCATGATAACTGATAAAATGAAGGTTTTTCCATGGCAGTTTGAGATGGCTTTGTATGGTTTTATATGGGTGTCATGATGGCATATAAATGGAATACTCTCCAGTAAAAATAAACATAGACCCTGCCAAATAGGGGTTTGAAGATTAGTTTCCATTAAAAATTGGTGATTCTCAGGGTCTATGTTAATTTACCAGAGGGTAATGGTAATGGTTATTCCAAGATGTTCATAGGGAAAGAGATTAGACTAATGGAGACAAACCAAGTCATTGTCATCTGTTTATAGGGATTCGCAGGGATATATTGGGGAGATGTTAAGGGAATATCATGAGATATTATCTGGTAAGCATACAAAAAACTATTGAAGCCATGGCCCAGTTGAAATAGTTGATTTACCCATTAAACATGGTGGATCTTTCCAGTTCCTTATGTTATAGTGAATCACCATTTTTCATGGGAAAATCCACGATAAATCACCATGTTCCATCGGTTTTTGGTATGTTTACCAGGCCGGGTATATGAAACCGGTCCCATTTATAGCGAAATCTAAGTGGGACATCCCCAACATCGTCAACGGAGGTTTCTTGAAGGCTGGGAAAATCCAGAAACTGAAGGGGAGATATATGCTGGTGTCTAATAGTTAAATGGGATGATAACAAAAATGATATATATATATATGGTTTCTTTATAGATGATATATGGTTTCTAATAGTTACCATCTGGTTATGACTAACATAGCCATGGAACATCCCAAAAATAAATGGAGGTTTCTAGCTGGGAAAATCATCTATAAATGGACCATCTATACCATGGCTATGTTAAATAACCAGAGGGTAAATGGGATGACAATATATGATATATGGTTTCTTATATTAGATATATGCAGTTAGATGATATATCGAACTACCATCTGGTTATGACTAACATAGTTTTTTAACAGTTTGCCATGGAAAGAGCCACCATTTTTCATAGGTAAACCATCTATTTCTATGGGCCATTTCCCATGGCCATGTTAAATAACCAGGGGGGTAAATGGATTCTAAATTCGAGAGCAATGTATTTTTCTTCTTCCATGTTTCCATCATAAACTGAAAGCCCCCGACTTTGGGATTGTAGCAACCCTCCCGTCCCCAAAAAAACGGAACGGCACAATTCTGAAATGGTGGTAACACCAACCTTTCTGTCCTTTTTTGGGGTTACTATATTCCATTTGTAGATATTGGAAGCTGATCAAAACATATGTACTTACCTGTAGTTTCTACTAAGCGGGACAATCCTCCAATGTCCTTCACACATCAGCATGCTCAGTGAAAACGCAACTGTGGATTCGAATCTGACTAGTGACTAGTTTCTGTTCATAGATTCCGCAAATAAATAATGGATGTAACAATAGGATGTAAAGAATCACCTTCAGAAAATCTCTGGTTGGTGGTATACCTACCCCTCTGAAAAATATGAGTTCGTCAGTTGGGATTATGAAATTCCAACTGAATGGAAACAACATGTTCCAAACCACCAACCAGATCTGAATCTGAGAGATTCTCCAAAAGATTTCTCGTGATTTCTTGTGATTCCTCTCCAGTTTTTAGACAGGGGGATCCAGTACAATGGTTTGGTTCTATGATTTTTTGCAAGGAGCATCAACTATAAATGGATCATCAACTATACGTGGATTATCAAATATAAATGGATTATCAACTACAGTAACTACAGTATAAATGGATTGTCAAATAAACATGGATTATCAAATATACATGGATTATAACTTACATAACCCGGGATTTTTCATTTCCCTAGAGGAATTCCCTAGGAATGTGCTCACCCCAAGCGTTGCCCCTATTGTGGGAAAACGAAAGAAGGAAATCACTGGATTTGGCCGCCATGAAACGTTGCATTGCATTCCACTACAATAGAACAGAATACACATACATACAAATAATTACTATGATATATATATATACTTGGCAAATCCAAGATATACTTGGTGAAACCCCAGCGACCAGCCTCCATTTATGGTCAATATTCCAAAATCAATGGGAATTTCAGGATCCTAAAATGGAGGTACTGTACCTCCATTTATGTTTACCAGGCCGGGTATATCAATCCATGATCAATGGAAAAATACAATGTGAGGCCCCCCAGTGATGTTAATTGGTCTATAAGCCCCAATAACTAGTTCGTTATAAGTACCATAAACCATAGTTATTGGAGTTATAAACCAACTTAGATATCTTGGGGGCCTCACATAGTATGTGTATGTGTATGTGTATGTGTATGTATAGCCATACATACATATATACAGTATATATTCCCCATCTAAATATAGCATGTCATAGTATATACGGTATGATATATACGTATGATATCAGAGTAATACACGGTATATTACTAATTATAGTTATATACGGTTAGATATGATATATAGTTATATTACTATTATAGTTATATATCATACCACCTAACTATAATATATGGAATGATATATAACTATAATAACTATTATGCATATAACTACAACTCCCCTATTGTTATTATGGGTTACATATATCTATAATAACTATAATAACAATAGTCTATGATATTTATAACTTTTATAACTATATTTAAATGGGGTTGTAAAACAACTTATAACTGGGGGGGCATCCTGTATGTGTATGTATAACCATATATATATATATCATACAGTATAATTACATATATATATATATAATATAATTGCACTATATATATATATATGTATATCATAGTATGTGTATGTGTATGTATAACCATGTACATATGTACAGTATATATTCCCCATCTATTCATCACAGCCGTTCCCTCTTACCCACCCCAGCTTTCACCTCGCGGGTCACCAGCGGCTTCTTCTGCGACCAGTCGATGCTGTTGATCACCTGAAAGATCTCATCTGGAGTCGCCTCCGCCCCTTGCGGAAACGCGCACCATGACGCGCATGGTGGTGGATGGATTTAGTCGGAAAATCTGAGGAAAATCATCTAGAGAATTCCCTGGGAAGAGGTTTTAGTGGGAAAATCTAAGGAAATCATGGAACTAATATGGAGGTTGAACAGGAACATCCTACCGGAATATGTGGGGTTAGTGGGACATTTTGTCAATGGTCATTTCAGGAACCGAAATTGATTGGAGGTACCTACCATAGAAAAAAGGCCTATTTTTCAGGCCTAAATTTCAGGGAATATCCCCACAATTCATATAGCCAAACATATGGTACTAACGTACCTCCATATACCTCCATAAATTGGATCCTGAAACTCCCATTGAACCATATCAACCATACCTAACATCAATAAACATCAATTAACTATGGTTTATGGTACAGCATCTCCATTTTAGGATCCTGAAATTCCCATTGATTTTGGAATATTGACCATAAATGGAGGCTGATCGCTGGGGCTTCACCAAGTATATCTTGGATTTGCCGGGTTTTTTTCCGAGGATCACCGTAATTTTCTAAGTCATGGGGATACCCCCAATCCTCCAGTCATCATGGATGACTATGACATTAAAACAACCATGGTGACGTGGGCTTCCCCATGTAGGATACCTACATATCCAAATGTGCTATGGTCAATTGACCGTTGCAGGGCTTAATATGGGTCCCCTGGTCATCCGCAAGGTCAGTTTCAGAGTATTTCAAAGCCATGGTTGATGGTTTTTCATTTTTTCCAACATCTTAAACATTTAAAATCATTCAGTACTACGGATTGTTATACATCCTAATCAAGAAACTACAGAAACCATTGAAACCATTGGTACTTTCAATCAACTAACAATCCACTATCAGCATTGCTAATCTTAGATACCCTGCAAAAAGTTAAATTCTTTGCTGATTAGTAGATATTCCCATTAATACCAAAAGACTAGTTAGGATTAGTTTGTATCCATGTAAGATTGACCTAGAAACCACTATCAGGAGGTTTCCTAAAAAGTAGTACCCTAAACCATCCCAGGACCATCCTGGTCATTTGATCATGTGGGGATTAAACCCATAGGCCCACGGTACCCCCAATATCTCGCTGAATGGTTCATTTCATGGAAAATCCCCATCAAAAAGGCCGATTTCGGGGAATCCCCCCGTTTAGGAAACCTCCATATTCATATAGAATTCATTATTAGCCCCTTATGATCCCATGATTGCCATGATTGTTACTGTACCTGCTGAAATAATCCAGCTATTGGGTACCTCCCATTTATGGAAACCCCCATACAGGATGGGGCCCCCAAGATAGCATTCAGTTGCCTAAAAAAGTGGTTGAATTCAATGGTTTATGGTAGATATAACTTGATATAACGAACTAGTGAATGGATGTTAATGGGGTTTATAAACCAACTCATAGTCGGGGGGCCCCATCCTGTATTCAATGGCCATTTCAGGAACCTAAATTGGAGGTACTGTACCATATAAGGCCATATTTTCTGGGGATATACCTCCGATTTAGGTTCCTGAAATGGCCATTGATGTATGGAAAGCTCCATTTTTTTAGCTGCCGGATCCTCCATCTCTCCATAAGAACCCCATTGCCTGCAGGAGCTTTGCTGCAGCAGCGTCGTTTGGGCGCGGTCACGGGCGGGTCCTGGTTTCGAGGGATGGAAATCACGATGAATGGATGGAAATGTTGCGATTTCACCATGAAAAATTGTGGTGTTTCACCAACAAACATGGTTTAAGAATCAAAAAAGTCATTTCACCAACAAAAAATGGCTGGTTGGTGGTTGACCAAAACCCCGCTGAAAAATGATGGAGTTCGTCAATGGGAAGGATGACATCCCAAATATGAAATGGAAAATAAAAACGTGTTTGAAACCACCAACCAGATATTCTAGAACATCTATACCATCCATTAACCATCCATTAACCATCCACTAACCATCCATTAACCATCCATTAACCATCCATTAACCATCCATTAACCATGCATATTCAATATGCATTCATTGGGAGTCACCAACCAGAATGAGATTTAAGTAACCAACATGGTGGAAGAATGGAGCTAATGATAGGGGGAAATCATGGTGATATCAGTGATATACCTATTTTTTTAATCTATCCACAGAAAAACATACGGAAGTAGGTCATTGGTTTCAGCTCCAGGCAAATAATACCTGTTTAAACATGTTTTTCAACATATGGAATTGTGGATGGAACTAGAATGAACATGGAATTTTTCACCATACTGAGGAGAAACATGCACTTAATGGATGCTTGCTGGTAACAACTATGCAATGTGGGGCCCCCTAGTTGTAAGTTGGTTTATAAGCCCCAATAACTATAGTTATAAGTAGAGAGCGGGTAGTCATGGGGGGCGAGGTTGTGAAAGTCCTGATTTTGTTATATTTGTCACTAAATTCAGAATTATATCAGTCATTACATTAATCATAATATTAACCATTGTAATATTCATTATATAAGTCATGAAATGAATCATTAGATAGGACTCATGATATTAATCATTATATTAAGCATTAAATGTATGTAAAAACATTATAATAGTCACTTTATAAACCATTTAAAGAATCATTCAACTTAATCACTATAGTTATCATTCTATGAACCAATTATATCATTCTATTTATCATTCATTAATCATGATATTAATCGTTATATTAGTCAATAAATGAAAAAATAATATCAGCCATTACATAAATCATTATATTAATCATTTTATTAGTCATTAAATGAATCATGAAATGAATTATTATATTTATCATGAAATGAATCATTATTTAAGTCATAGTACAGAAAATTGTACTACCCATTAAATTAACCATTAAATGAATCATCATATGTATAATCATTATTTTAGTCATATTAAAAATCATTGTATTAGTCATTTTATTAACCATTATATTAGTCATTCAGATTAATCATTATACTATTCATTATACTAGTCATTGAATTAATTTTTTTACTAGTCATGGTATTCATCATTTTATTCATCATGATATGAATCATATTAGTCATTATATTAGTCATTGTACTAATCATTTTAATATTCATTATACTAGTCATTGTATTTGTCATTAAATTAATCATTATATTAATCATGTTATTAATCATGAAAAATACATATATAATCATTATATTAGTCATTATATTAGCCATTTTATTTATTGTTACATTAATCATTAAATTAATCATGATAATAACCATGAAATTAATCATTATATCAATCATTGAAATCATCATTATATTAAATTAATCATCATATTAATCATTTCATTAATCATTCAATTAAGTATTATATAAATATTATCCTGATATTAGTCATTATTTAAGTCATTAAATTAATCATAATATAAAGTATTATGTTCATCATTATAATAGTCATTATTTTAATCATTTCATTAATCACTATATATTCAACATTATATTAATCATAAAATTAATCATTACATTACGCGTTGTTTTCATTTATATATTCATTAAATTAATCACTATATAAATCAGTATATAAACCATTAATTTAATCATTACATCAATCATCAAAATCACAACTATTTTGATCATGAAATTAATCATTTTATTAATCATCACATTAATCATTATAGTAATCATTATATTAGTCATTATATAAGTCATTAAATGACTCATTAGATACATCATTATATTTATCATTATATGAATCATGATATTAATCAGCATATTAATCATTATATTAGTCATTATATAAGTCAGTAAAAGAATCATTTAAAAAAAATATTCATCATTCTATGAATCATGTTATTTATCATTATATTAGTCAATAAATTCAAAATTATATCAGCCATTACATAAATCATTATATTTATCATTATATGAATCATTATAATAATCATTTTATTAATAGCAATGATATTACATTGATCATTATATTAGTCATTTTATGAACCATGATATTATTTTTTAAATAAATCATCATATATATATAATCATTATATTAGTCATGATATAAGTCATTAAATGAAGTTTGGTTTTCCATGTTTTTTTTGCAGTTTGGCCTGGGGAGCGCAAGTGTGCAAATTGTAGAGACGCGCATTTTTTTTTGAGAGGTACTGTGATGAAAGCATCTTCACATGAAAAACAAAAAAACATGGAAAAACCAAAAAAAAACAAAAAGTTCAGACCCATGGGCAAGGTCTGGGGAGAGGCCTGGCAGGGGACATGGGCCGAACTTTTTGTTTTTTTTGTTTTTTTTTGTTTTTCCATGGTTTTTTGCAGTTTAGCCAAAACCTCGAGAAAACCAAAAAAAACAAAAAAAACAAAAAGTTCAGACCCATGGGCAAGGTCTGGGGAGAGGCCTGGCAGGGGACATGGGTCTGAACTTTTTGTTTTTTTTGTTTTTTTTTGTTTTTCCATGGTTTTTTGCAGTTTGGCCAAAACCTCGAGAAAACAAAAAAAACCAAAAAAAACAAAAAGTTCAGACCCATGGGCAAGGTCTGGGGAGAGGCCTGGCAGGGGACATGGGTCTGAACTTTTTGTTTTTTTTGTTTTTTTTGGTTTTTCCATGGTTTTTTGCAGTTTGGCCAAAACCTCGAGAAAACCAAAAAAAACAAAAAAAACAAAAAGTTCAGACCCATGGGCAAGGTCTGGGGAGAGGCCTGGCAGGGGACATGGGTCTGAACTTTTTGTTTTTTTTGTTTTTCCATGGTTTTTTGCAGTTTGGCCAAAAACTCGAGAAAACCAAAAAAAACAAAAAAAACAAAAAGTTCAGACCCATGGGCAAGGTCTGGGGAGAGGCCTGGCAGGGGACATGGGTCTGAACTTTTTGTTTTTTTTTGTTTTTCCATTGTTTTTTTTATGTGAAGATGCTTTCATCACAGTACCTCTCAAAAAATGCGCGTTTCTACAATTTGCACACCTGCGCCCCCCATGGGTACCCCTTCTGTATAAGTACCATAAACCATAGTTATTGGAGTTATAAACCAACTCCGCTATCGTTTGGGGGCCCCACTTTGTGGATGGATGGATACCCTTCGGTAGTCATGGCTGGCTGGGAAAGTCCCGAAACAAATGGAGGGTTCCATGGTAACATCGAAATAAATGGGCCATGGCTTCCAGTCATGTTTGATCACCGGCGGGTATAGTTGCGGGTGCTATGGATAGATTTATGGTGAGTGGGTTGAAACCTGACTATTTCTTAGTTGTGCTTAGTACTTGATGGTTCATCCCACTTACTAAGTGGGTTATAAGCTCGGTCATAAGTGGATTAACCCTACTTATTCCCTCTTTAACTCGGGATATAACCCACTTGCTAACTATCATTTTCATAGTCCCAGCAACCCCCAGCAACCCATCCATTCCCTACTAAGCACCAGTAAGATTTTCAACCATGGTGAACGATAGATTATCCACAGATGAACCGTTATTTACACAGCGCAGTGGGATCCAGAATCCAGAATCATCCAGTATCCATGTATCTGGGTAAATGACATGACGACCTAAGCCTGTTCTCCCGAACCCTGGAATCATGCTTAATAAGGGAAATCATCCCCTCTTATAGCCTTATTTCAGGTTTGTGAATTATTATAATTTACCCAGATGTATGAGTGATTATGGATTGGATTCAATTTAGAATCCCATGGCGCAATGTTTTTGAAATGGCCATCTGGGATCTTCAATGACAAACGTGCGGTCAAATTTTCACATCCAGTCATTGAATGGGGTATTAGGTGATACATGACTGGATGGTTGGGATATTCAAACATCATCAGAACACATCTCCCAAATACTCATCATCATTTAATACTTGATGGGATAGTGACTGTATAGGATACATATTACATATCCCAGTCATTAGAACACATCATATAATGGGATTGTGGTTGAATATGACTGGACAGTAGGGTATAATGGGATTAAATCAGAAGAGTTCCTACTCCCGTGCCCCTATGAAAAACCTCCGTATAAACCTTAGTGTTGAAACAACCATGGTGACTTGGGGATCAACCATTTTAGCAATGGGAGATCTTCAGGATCCGATTTAAAGGAGGTACTTACCTACCTTTCCCATTAAAAAAAGGATTTTAAGAAAGCCATATGGGGGTTGTCTCAAAATGTGGATCTTGAGGATTCCAACGTCAAAGTCATGACAGACCATGACGAGTCGTCGACGCCGGCGTGTCAACGTCCTCATCATGCACGATATCATCTTCCATGAGGCTGCTGTCAACGAATTCAGTTGGTCAATTCTGAAACTTAAGTTGGTTTCTACTTCTTGCTTGGTTTCATATGTTTCATGGATATTTTAGATGATATGATTCATATGATCTTTGAGACATCATGAAATGAAACCAGAGGTTACCAGATCCATCGAGATCAACTGGTCCATCTTTTTCGGACTTGGCACATCTTTCAGTATCCTTGGGGCTTGCTGTGAAACGCGAACGCTGCCGAGCCAAATGGGTGCAGATTGGAAAACCCCTGGTTGTCCTACAGGAAATTCATCGTCAAATGGTGGGTTCTCCACATCTACTGCTTGGTGGTTGACCTTTCAACCCCTCTGAACAATGATGGAGTGAAAGTCAGTTGGGATTATGACATTCCCAACTATTGGGGAAAATCAAACATGTTCCAAACCACCAGTTGTAAATTCCTACGTATTGATTGTCTCATCAAATCCCATTGATTGTCGCATTAAATCCGGGCTAAGTGGCTAATAACCAGGGTATTTTAGTTACTGATTTTTTCCAGATCTGCGGATTATCAACCACCAACTCTGGTGAAATGTCCATTGGCAAAATGGAGAAAAAAACTGATCTCTGACCCCTTGGGGTCGATCCACAGCAGTGAAGAAGGGCCCCTTTCGAAAGGCGGGGCTACCCTTTATACTGGATGAGAATGGGATTTCCCCCGTGGATTGTGATATTCCCAATGATCCTCAGGTAATGACTAACATAGCTATGGAAAATCACCATCTTTAATACTAGACAAACAAATACTGGTTGGTGGTTTCAACCCCTCTGAAAAATATGAGTTCGTCAGTTCATGGATGGTGATATTCCCAATGATCCTCAGGTAATCACTAACATAGCGAACTGGAAGCCATGGCCCAGTTGAAAGTTCGTTGATTTACCCATTAAAAAAAATGGTGGATCTTTCCAGTTCGCTATATTGGTAAACATACAAAAGACCATGATCATTTGCCAGAGGGTATTCCCAATGATATTGGTCTTTTTTATCCCCCACTCATCAACGCATCATTTGTTAAACCGCATCCCAGAGAATGATCAACCACAGCTCAAGCATCATTTGACCTCCAGAAAATTCACATGACGACCCTGGCATGACTTCGGGGTTGGAAGATTAGTGAAACCACTAAGAATGGGTTAATTTCAGGGTCGAACTGTTAATTTACCAGAGGGTATCCGTTATATACTCATATGATCTCATATGTTTCATGATCAAAACATATTAAAACCATAAAAGTGACTCATGATTTTTTCATGATCAAAACATATTAAAACCATGTAAACTGTGATGCTTCATCCAACAGGCGGTTCGACTCTGCTTCGCCACGGATGCTTCGCCCCATCCAGCCTGTCTCAGGACTTTCTTTGTGGCCTCTCCGAGCGCTCGGAAGTGGGGTCACTCGAGAAAGGCGCGTTTTTCGTAGTGGGAAACTGGACGGCAAAATCATGGGCTAATATGGATTAGTTACTATCATAGGAATTGGTTTCAGGGAAAAATCGACAGGACACCTACTGGTTTTCTGGGAATTTTAGGAACCTAAAATGGAGGTACTGTAGTATAAGGCTATTATTTCTGCGGATACCTGAAATTTCGCCCTGAAATTTTAGCCTTATGGCCTTAGGACTTGGAGACAAGCACCATTTTTCTTGGCATACGCCGCACGTTTTTTTTGGGTGAAATCTATCCACTGAGTCCACGGAGTTCAGTGGCTTGGGGGGTCACCTTTGATGTGTAAATCACTGTGACATCCCTAGATTCTGTGAGGCCCCCCGAAACGTGATGTAAACGTTGGATGTCACAAGTTAGCCCCAGTAACTACCCTCTGGTAATTTAACATAGCTATTGAAAATGACCATTTTTAATGGGAAAACTCACTATAAATGGCCATTTTCAATAGCTATGTTAAATTACCAGTAACTAGTTCGTGATTTGCGTACCATTCAAACCAGTTCGTGACATTGGAGTTAGAACATTTCACTACCCTGAATTCTTGGGCCATCAAAGGGGACGATTCCCCGAAACCTAACTATGATATACAAAGAAATTATAGTGAGGGAGAACAGGGTTCGGTCGTGATGAAATTTACCCAGACCAATGACATCCCTAGATTCTGTTCATTGTCACCAAAAAAACTGTTCTGTTTAAACTTAGGAGATGCAGGACTTTGGAAGCCAAAAAAAAGAACAGAAGATTACATGGTTCCCATTCTTGACAGGTTCAATCTAGATGTTTGAGGGTCAAATTGCAGTGTGTCTTGCTTCGTCAGTTTTTCAAGGTGAAAAAATCACTATTTCGGATGCCGAAAAAACCCAATTTGATTAATCTTCTCATGATGAATCAAAAACCATTTACCATCTGGTTATGACTAACAGTTTGCCATGGAAAAACCCTTATAAATGGAGGTTTCTAGCTGGGAAAATCATCGATTTCGATTAGGGCCATCGAAAAACCATGGCTACGCTAGTCATAACCATCCCCCACATGACGAAACCTAGTATAAACTATCCCCTAAAAAATGCTATGTTTATGGCAATCCCCATTTAAAAATCCTCATCAATCCCCATTAAAAAACCCATCAAATCCTCACCACAAAATTCAAGCAACTCGCATCAAATCACCATGAAAAATCCATCATTTTTCATAGACAAATCGCCACAAAATCCCATGGGAAATCCACATATTGCCCATTAACTATTATAATTAATAGAATATCATCAATTAACCATTAATTATTGATATCATAATCAATGGGTAATATCAATGGCTAATATCAATAGTTAATCAATGGCTAATATCAATGGCTATTACAATATCATATTAGCCATTGATTAACTATTGATAATATCTATGTAAACAAACCCACAAATTACCAGAATAATCTGTACTCCATATTGTTTTAACAAATTATCTGTAATATAGGATAATTAATCTATAGGATATCTGTTATATATTACCAGAAAAAAAATAGCATGGAATATTGACTACCATCTGGTTATGACTAACATAGCCATGGTTAAAATCACCATGTTTAATAGGTAAACCATCTATTTCTATGGGCCATCTATACCATGGCGATGTTGAATAACCAGGCCGGGTCCCCACAGATTCCCAGAATAATTTCTTCAACGTGGGTATCCCAATGATGACCTATGGGAAATCCATGGGAAATCCACCAATTATCCATTCCTTCCCATACAAGGTGGTGCCCCATAGTTAGCTAAGTTGGTGAACATAACTCCAATAACTATGGTTTATTGTACTTATATCTATAGTTAATGGGGTTTATAAACCAACTTATAACTGGGGGGCACCACCTTGTATAAATTCTGCTAATGGATGAATTATTTATTAACCATAGAATAATTTCTTACCTTCCATGGAATTCCCACGTCATCGCCTCATCCAGTGTTTCTTTCGTCTCAATCCTCAAAGTCACGAACAGATGACCTAAGTGGGCGATCTGCGGGTTCTTATTCTGCGAATCTATGGGAAAGACATAGATATTAAGAATTAATGGTGAATAATATCTAAATATATGTAGTTAACCATTACAAATAGAAATATAATATTATTAAATAGATATTAATAATGGTTCTTCAATGGTTACTATGTTAGTATTGTTAATTAATGATATTCTATGAATGATACTAGTTAACGGGTAATCTACTATGGTAATATGTTGTATATTATTGTCATTATTGTCATTATTGATATACAATTACCATATTGTAATAATAGTAGATATATCATGGTAATCAATCTAGACAAAATGGTAATCTATTGATGGTAATCTATTATCTAAATATTATTGTATTAACTGTCCCAGACTATATTTTATAAAATGGAGTATCATATGAATGCGAAAAATCATAGTTGATAGTTTTTGTAAGAGCGAGTCATTACATAGTGATATCATGTGATATCAATAAAGATACATAGTGATATTATTATCCCTACTAACCCTACTACTATATTTAGTGATTATAGGATAATATATATTGATAATACGATAATAGGATCAACTACTAATAGCTATTGTTATCGTAACAAAACCCTATAGTGGTCATTGCATAGTGATAGTCATGACCATAGTAAGAGAAATGGTCGTGCTATTCACTACGTAAGTATTATAATAAATGATTATGTGTTGATTATGGTATATTATACAATTATACCATGAATCTTATTGAAAAAAACAGCAATACATATATATATATATATAATGCGATTAAGAAGAATCATGTCAATAAGATGATCGACCAAGTCGGTTTTTACTTGTCTAATTATGTCATAGTTGGTTTTGTAGATGGGGATACCCAGAAAGTGCCCTAAAGATCATGGGATATATCATCAACATTTAGGCAACTTGATTCTAGGGGTACCAACAAACCTCATACTTAGAAGGTCCGCTTGAAAGCTGGATGGACACGATTTGGAACGGAATTGCTGTGTGCTTCTTCACTAAACCATGCAAACTCTGGAGAATTGGAATCAACTGACATAAACATCATAAATCGAACATAGATCACCGGAGTGCAGTCGATTTTATAAAAATCCTCAGTTTATAAATTTCAAAGCATAGAAATCGTCGAGCAAAACTGTCAATTTCAATCCTCAAATTATAAAAATCCACAGTTTTGAAAGCCGAGAAACGCCAAAGCGGGGTCCCTTATCACGGCTCCCTAAGGCTTGAGATATGCTGAATCCAAACAGATTCTGGGTGAAGTATAGTACCCGGCCTGGTAAACTGTTACATAACTATGGAAAGATCCACCATTTTTAATAGGTAAATCAACTATAGATGGCAATTTGTATGTTTACCAGAGGGTAATTCAAATCCCATTAGAATTGTTTTTGAAATTCATATCCCAGTTGTAATGTGAAGATACTCTCAAATCTTTTGCTATTTCAGCATAGATACATATACTTACCCCATATCCCATTTCCATCCTTCCAGGCCGCAAGTCATGATCAAATTGATCCCAAAAATCACCATGAAATATCACCATGAAATCACCAGTTTGGGTGGTTCAACCCTGTCTTTATTGGTTATAACCATCAAGCGCTATTTTTCCAGCGAAACATTGCCCATTTGTAGACGATTTTATGATGATTGACCGAACTTCAAACGTGTGATTTTCCATATCTACAGTCATTACCAGAGGTAAAATCCCAACAAAAATCCCTGTCGTAGCCTAAATTCCCTTGCTTTAAACCACGTTAAACCATGTTTTGATGGTGAGATCGTCATTAAACCCTATCTAGTTGGTGGTTTCAATCCCTCTGAAACATATTAGTCGGATTGGATCATCATCCCAGCTATTGGGGAAAATAAAAAATGTTCCAAACCACCAACCAGCTACCCTCTGGTGAACTAACATAGCAATGGAAAATCACCATTCTTAATGGGAAAATCCACTATAAACGGCCATTTTCCATTGCTATGTTAGTTCACCAGAGGGTATTTTTATTGCTAAAATCCCAAGAATCAGAAAATCCCCCGCACCTCTGCGTGTGGGTCGGCTCAGCTCTGGCATACCAGCGTTGAGGATACAGCGCTGGCGAAGGCGAGCAACCGGAGGTGGGTGACTTTGGGGGAAAATCACTGGATTTTGGGGGCCATAGGATTGGCGATTCCTGGTTAGTAACTGGGGTTTGTTTACCCCCTATATCTATCCCAATGAAATAATCCATTTACTAACTAGTTAACTAATTCCATGGCCCATCTAAGTAGGGTTTAGGCCCCATTGGATTTAGGGAAATCTAGCATTCGAGAAATAGGGCTTGTTGGTGGTATACCTACCCCTCTGAAAAAAATATGAAAGTCAGTTGGGATTATGAACTTCCCAATATGATGAAAAAAAATGTTCCAAACCACCAGCCAGAGGGGTTTGGAGCCTTTAGAAGCAAAATCTACAGGAAACCCCTATTGTTGGTGGTGAAAACCAAGCTTTTTCTATAGATTTTCCCTTTAAGCAATGAGAAACGGAGACTCGCTCACCAGGGGTCCCCACCACTCACCAGATCTATTGGCAGTCTCATTGAGTTTTTCTCATCGATTTTTGTGTTGGGGGCTGGTGGAACACCAGAATTTCTTGGTTGGCAAGAGGAAAACAGGAAAACCTGCAAGTTCTTCGATTTTGACTATTATATTATTATATTTTCCAAAAGTATGTGTACAAATTAACTATATCTAAAACCTGCAACTTCAGGAAGTGACTTTTCATCACTTTTCAAAACGGCGTGCAAAATGGCAGTGGCGAAAATGAATGCGCCTCGAGGGAATTCTAACACGTGGGTCTGAGCATTGGCCCACATCCCTTGTTGCTTCAGATGTGAAATACATGGCTGGTTGGTGGTTGACCTACCCCTCTGAAAAATATGAAAACTCGTCAGTTGGGATGATGAAATTCCCCACTGAATGGAAAGCCATAAAATTCCATGGTTCCAAGCCACCAACCAGTGGGATTTTCCATGTAATCTACAATGTGGGGCCCCCTAGATATCTAAGTTGGTTTATAAGCCCCAATAACTAGAGTTATAAGTACCATAAACCATAGTTATTAGAGTTATAAACCAACTTAGCTATCTAGGGGGCCTCACTTTGAACCATCCAGCGATTTTTTTGGGGTACCCCCATGACGAATCGGAAACCCTCACTGGATAGATCCCCCGCCTGCAGTTTCTGAGTGTTCCCCGGAGCCACGAAGAGAATGCTGCCAGGAGACCTAATGAAAATGCGTTAGAAGTGTGGCGGGGGCAAAACACCCATGGGACATGGGAAAAGAATAGGATATATATATATATATATATATATGTGAATTACTAGCATGCTATAAATATATCATATATTCCAATATGGCAATATAAGGGAAACATCATGGGAATATAATTGGAATATATGATATATGTAATACCATGGGGATATTATAATGGGAATATTTGATATATGATAATGGGAATACCATTGGAATATATGATATATGATATATGATATATGATATATGATATATGATAATGGGAATATAATTGGAATATAATGGAATTCTTTTGCATTCGAACTGAGGATTTTACTATGAGAAACTGGCGATATAATGGGGATATTCTATGGGATATGTGTGAGAGATTAATAGAATATTGGCTAAGACCTTCCGGTCATCTGACACGGCAATTGAAATTTTCCCATCGCACGTTGGGTGATTTACCTATTGAGAATGATACAAGGTGGTGCCCCCCAGTTATAAGTTGGTTTATAAACCCCATTAACTATAGATATATAAGTACAATAAACCATAGTTTTTGGAGTTATGTTCACCAACTTAGCTAACTATGGGGCACCACCTTGTATACTATGGTAATATCATCTCATTGCACGTAAGTTGGGAGATGGCAGCATAGATTAGGATGTAAGCATTGCCAATCAGCCAGAGGGCCCCTGCAAAAAGTGGACCAAATTCTTTGCTGGTGAACGTAGATATTCCCATTAATACCAAACGACTAGTGAGGATTAGTTTGTATCCATGTAAGATTGACCTACTAAACTAACATCTAAGATCTGAAATCCATTGATGCGAGTAAATTGGGACTGACTGTCATCAAACGCCATGGGATTTTTCAACTCTTTCAACAGGGGTATCAGACAGGGATTCGATTCGACCTGCCAATGCCACCAGACATGGATAACCCGGAGGAATTAACTTGCCAAAGACTAGAGAGCACTAACGATGCAATCAGAATACAGAGTTGCTCTCAACCCAAAATGCGCTTGGCGAGTAAAAAAAAGGGGAAATTGGGCAGATCGGTCCCGGGTCCGAAATTCACATCGATTTACTGCAATTCACATTCTAAAACTAGATTACAATCCATCTAGGTTGCTACAATGTGAGGCCCCCAAGATAGCTAAGTTGGTGCAAATAACTCCAATAACTATGGTTTATGGTACTTATAACTATAGTTACTGGGGCTTTTGTTAACCAACTAACATCACTGGGAGGCCTCACATTGTAATAGATTACCTGTAATGGCTTGCAGCAAGCATATGATTTGTTTTTCAGATCACAATGAGTCATTTGATTCCACTCGTCTCAGCATGAAAACTCGCACATAACTGGTGAATTCTATGGTTGATGGATGTAAAAATGGAGAGTATCATGGTTTTACCCACATTAATCTATTCACCACCCAAAAATTGGTTATAAATCACTATTCATGGATTATAATCAATATTAATCACAATTAATCACTACTGGTTGGTGGTATACCTACCCCTCTGAAAAATATGAGTTCGTCAGTTGGGGTTTTCCTATTCCCAGCTGATTGAAAGTCATAATCCATTCATGTTCCAAACCACCAACCAGACTATGAAAATAGGCGCAACATAAAACAACGGCCCATCCCCTGAGATTTTCTGGCCGCTTCTTTGTCTCCAGTAGTGCTGACCGATCCTGATTTCAGATTGGCAGAAATGGCGGTGTTTCAACCTTTGGAAGCGAAAATTTGGAGCCAACAAACATTGCAAATGATCTGCAAGAAAATGTTGCAACCGAGAAACATGGAATTCAACAAACATGGGGGATTTCATGGACGTGTCATTGTTACGACAAGTCAAACCTAAGGACGTCTTTCAAGAAATTGTATCCATGCGCAGATTTGCAGCTAACCCGTTGGGTTCACATAGTGAATCATACACCATGTGAAGGAACACCAAAAGGGCTACCCTCTGGGAATCTTGACACAGCTATGGAAAATTGTCATCTGGTTGGTGGTTGAACTACCCCTTTGAAAAATGATGGAGTTCGTCAGTTGGGATGATGACATTCCCAACTGAATGGGAAAAAACATGTTCCAAAGCACCAACCAGTCATGTATAGATGATTTATCAATGAAAGTGATGATTTTCTTATGGTCCATAGCCATTTTAAATTGCCAGTGTGTACAAATAAAACTATGTCAAAATTAAACAAGGGCTTGTCTGAAGATCAGGGTCCAAACCCGAAAAAAAAAACATGACCAACAACCTACAAGAAAGGCCTTGTAAAGTTATGTTTCTAGTTTTATGAACCCATTGACTATGCAGATACTATATAGTTATATCCCGAATAAACCCAACAGGTAACCAAGTCTTGAACCATGAAAATACCACTATCCCATCACATTATACTGGCGGCAAATAGGTATAAATTGGTATCCCTATTATGGATTATCATAATCCCAAAATAATTACCCTCTGGATATTCAACATAGCCATGGAAAATGGCCCATTTATAGTGTTAAATAACCAGAGGGTAGGTAGTATAAATCCCTATATCAACCAGTCAACTATGGTATTTTGAATGGCTCAATGGCTCACCATTAAGAACTTGCGATGACCGGATTCGATACCGGCAGATGACGGGGACCATAGAACGAGGTAGCTGAACGGGGGATGGGATGGGATGATAATTATACATATTATCAGTAGTTATATATATCTAATGATTAATCCTTTCTCCTAGTTATAATGGTTATATATAATATCTAATGATAATATCTCATAGTTTCTGATTAGTTATATGTAGATTATGAACCAGTAGTTATATATATATATATACCCCGTATGATTCATGGTTGACTTCTCAGAGATTTCTGAAAAAATCCCTAATCCCTATGTTACATAGAATCATCCGTATTCCATGAGTTAGTAGTGATATATCCCACTATCAATGGCAATATATATATATATAGATCGCTCAAGTTTCATATATAATGTGATATCAATAAATTACCCTCTGGTAATTTGACATAGCTATTGAAAATGGACCATTTATAGTTGATTTACCGAGTAAAAATGGTGATTTTCCATAGTTATGTAAACGTTTACCAGGCCGGGTATACCCACAAGAATTCACCATCAACCACCATTGCGACACCAAGAGGGTCTCCTGCGCGCGGAAATAGGCTCTGTTCTCAAAGTAGGTAAAACCGGACCATCCGTTGCGACGGCAAACGTCCTGGTCCGGTAAGGTCAAAAAGGGCTCCGAAGGTCGAAGGTTCTTCGTTTTCAGAAACCTCCAAGTAGGCGATATCCCATGATAATCTATGATATACCCTTCAAAATCCCATGGAAAATCACCATTTCTCACCATTTTTCTATGAAATCGCCAATTTTTCGCCTTTTTTTCTCCGGTTCCCCCGGTGGTTCCCCGGCGGTTCCCCGGTTCCCCCGGTGGTTCCCCGAGGGATCCCCCGGGAAAACGCCTTGCACGCGTCGAGATCCCCCGTCTTCAGCAGCGCCGCATCCTGCCCCGCGAAGGCGTCGAAGTCGTCAAAGCGCAGCCACTCGGCCTGAGTCACAAACGGGCCTAAATAATGGAATAGTTAATAATGGTTAACAGTTAATGGTTAATAATATGGTTAATAATGGAATTATTAGTTAATAATTATTATTATGTCACATTAATAAGATGATTAATAATGGTTAATAAATATTAGTTAATTATAATGGTAATATAGTCATGATGGTTAGCAAGATGTATACTAATAATGATGGTTATTGATGGTTAATAATTAATAATACGGTTAATAATGGTCAATATTAGTTAATAATGGAACATATGGTTAATAATGATGGTTAACATGATAGTTAATGATGGTTAATATAATATAGTCTTAATTATAATTATAATGGTAATATAGTCATGATGGTTAATAGGATGTTAATTAGTATTCATGTTAACATATGATAGTTAACATTAATGATGGTTAATTAGTATTGATAATTATGAATAATGGATAATGATGGTTAATAACCATAGAACCATTATTAGCCCGATTATGATGGTTAATAATGTTTGATAATCAATAGTTGATGATAGTTAATCAATGGAATAACCAACTTGATATAAATGGCTAATCATGGTTAATAATGGTATCATTATATACATCTATTTATATTCCATTATTAGCCATTAATATAATACATGTATACTAATAATGATGGTTGTTGATTGTTAATAATTAATAAGGGTTAATAGTTCATAGAACCATATTGGTTAATAGGTAATAGTGAATAATGGTTCATGATGATGGTTAATAATGATGGTTGATGATAAATCAGAGTTAATAATATGGTTTTTAATGATGGTTAAGATGATGGTTAAGATGATAGTTAAGGATGGTTAATTAATATTAATAATTATCAAGAATGGTTAATAATGGGTCATTATTAATAGTGATTTCATGAGACATCGATGGAATAACCAACTTGATATAAATGGCTAATGATGGTAAATAATGTTTAATGATTGTTAATAAGCGAGACCAGGCTGACAAGATCAGATAAATCCTTTGCTGTGGGTCTGTATTTTTCTTCGCGCCACATCAAGGTTTCCACGAAGAGTCCAACTTTCAGAGAGAATGCCCTGACAGCGCGGGCTTCAGCCACTGAGTCATCTAAAAGGTTGTTTGGCGTTGCAGTCAACCTGACTTCATCTAGCCACTGCATTTTCGGGGCTTCCAAGATTGAATCTCCACTTCGAAGTTGCGGAACTGGCTTTCCAGAAGCTAGCTGCACAAATGGCAGGGGGATATTCTTGTACACGCTGTTGTCAGGGAAGGTAGCATCATCTTCAGCGAAGTCAAGTCTTGATTTGCCTATTATGCTGAAGACTCGTTCTTGCTTGTCTTCTTCTTCTTCGCTGATATCATGAGTATTCCCATGAAAAATGGTGGTTTTCCCATAGTTTTTTGTATGTTTACCAGAGGGTAAGTTATTAAAATCACCATTTTTAATAGGTAAACCATAGAAATAGTTGATTTACATATTAGAAACGATTATTTTCCATAGTTTTTTTGTATGTTTACCAGGCCGGGTATCTCCACCTCTTCCACAGGTCGTAGATCCCACATCTCTCCAGGGCATTCCACGACCAGCCTGGAGATGTGGAGGACATCCCGCACGAAAACCCGACTGAGTATAGAACGGAGATATTTTGCAGATAACATGGGCAATTTCTATCTATATATATATAATGTGAGGACCCCCTCAGTTATAAGTTGGTTTATAAGCCCCAGTAACTATAGTTATAAGTACCAAAAATCATAGTTATTGGACTTATAAACCAACTTAGATATCTTGGGGGCCTCACATTGTAGGGATATAGTCTGATTAAGAGCTCTTTGCAGTGTTTGAGAACTTGTCCAAATTAACATAGACCCTGCCAGTCATCGGGCTTGGAAGATTAGTGAAACCAGAGGGTAAAATTGGCATCTATATCTGGTTGGTGGTGCAATAACCATCTTGAAATATGATGGAGTTCGTCAATGGGAAGGATTATCCCATATATTCTGGAAAAATAAAAATGTTCCAAACCACCAACAATATATATACATATATATATATATATGCTGTAATGTTGGGTATATGTCCTGGGACAAATAGGTAACAGTATTTACTAAGTAAACATAGATCACTGGCCATCTCAGGAACCTAAATTGGAGGTACCTACCATATATAAGGTCTATGTAAGGGCTATGTAAGGGGATATGACCCCAAAATATGGTCTTATATGGTACAGTACCTCCATTTTAGGATCCTGAAATTCCCATTGAATATGGTCATTGAGTTCGTTGATTTACCAATGAAAAATGGTAATTTTCTATAGTTATGTTAGTTTACCAGAGGGTAACTGCTTTGTGGAATCTCGAAATTTCGAAGCCCACTATCAACTACTTGTTTTTGTTGCAACGGGGTTGAAGGGTTTGCTTCAAGCACCAAGAAGTTATTGAGTTCTAGTGCCCGAACTGGAATTCTGGAGGTTCCATGGTGAATCAATACAGTAAGAACCAGTTCCATCTTGTTGATGGACACTTCTTCGTATGGAGTATGACAATTGTTAACCATTTGAAACGGGGATGCAATGAGATGTCATGGGATACAGAACCAACAATATGTGTTGGCCTGATATACTCTGAAGTTAGTACATATGTATATATATATATACATATTGGAAGACCATGGTTGTTTCAATAGGAACATGATCTACTTTTGTGGGGATTCCCTATTTACCTTAATTTACGGATGTATAATATGGAGATACAATTCGAGATCAAACATGCTGGAAATATAGTGAGACATAGTGTGATGTAGAAACCAAGATTTGTAAACCAACATGGGAAAAAATGGAATGGACAGGCTTCAATACCAAAGGTACAAGGTGAGGCCACATGGAAAGTTAAGTTGACTTATACCTTGGTTACTATGGTTTATGGAGGATATGAACATAGCTAATTACCCATACGCGAACCATGGTGCTGGTATATTTACCTACAAAACTGGATGTTTTTGTTGGGGTAAATGCTGGTAAATATTCCAGCACCATGGAGCATATGGGTCTAGAATAAATGAGAACAAAATCCCAATGAAATAATCCATTTACTAACAGGTTTTCCCTAACTCCATGGCCCATCTAAGTATGCGTTTGTTTTTCCAGCGGTTTTTCATCATCTTTAATCCCCATTGTGGCTGGTGAAATCCGTATTTCTACCAACTCATGCTGAATCCCCATTGACTCTGCTGGAAGCTGATGTGCCTCCAATTTTTTACGTTCAATGGCCATGCAACAGGAATCGATTTATTAGAGGTACCTACCATATATAATAATAAATGGGAATTCCAGGATCCTAAATTGGAGGTACTGTACCATATAAGGCCATATTTTGTGGGGATATTCCTTTACATAGGCCTTGTATAGGCCTTATATATGGTAGGTACCTCCAATTTAGGTTCCTGAGATGGCCATTGAAATAAGAATATAAGGCCTATGTAAAGGCTATGTATGGCCAGGAATATCCCCGCAATTCATAGGGCGGGTTCTGAAATTTCCGTTGAGCCTAGTTGTGTGTAGTTCATTATGTTCTCCCCTGGTAAAGGGACCAGGAAACCTAGAAATCCAGGGAACCCGGATTAACCCCCAAAACATGTAGGTAGAATAATGGTCAGATCCCCAACAAACAAAAACATCATTGGAATTTACGAAAAATTATGGATTAATAGTGGTTAATAGTGGTTATTAGTGATTAATACCTGATCTAATGAATAGTATATCTGCTTGGTGGTGCAATGTGCCCATCTTGAAAAATGATGGAGTGAAAGTCCATGGGTTTCGGATGACATCCCTTTTTTATGAAATGGAACATAAAAGAGTCATGATTGAAACCACCAACCAGAATATATATATATATATATACACATTGATCTACTATAAATGGTTGGAAAAAATGGTTCTACTATAAATATCTATAACTGATTAATAACGGTAAGATCCGACTAACACCATGGGCCACTAAATAAGCCTCTTGGCCTCTTCAGGGAGAGCCTCAACAGCGGTCCCGTTTCGGCCTCTTTCCATCCAAATGCTCGATGACGATCTTGCTTCCAGTCAGTGCCTTTCAGAAAAGGTTCAATATCTTTGCATCTCATATCCTTTGGTGACACGACTTGCTCTTCAAGTAATGGACCTTATTTCAGTTGATCTGCCATTTCAAAAGTAAACCTCTATACAATCACAACGCATAGCCGCATAGATATGGAAGTTGCCTAAAATAAGGGTACTACCATGGGTCCCCGAAAAAATCATCCACATTTTCCTATGATTTTCCAGACAAAATAGACAAACAACCAACCAGCGATAAAGGGGTAGCCACATGACTATGGAACCCCCCCATGTTTCGTGATGACATTTTAGGATAACGGCTGAGGGTGGCGATCATGACTTATGGTAGCAGAAACTGCCATTGAAAACCATCATTTATACTAGGTACCCTCTGGTTATGTCAAGCTAGCCATTGAAAATTACCCTTTATAGTGAGTTTTCCCATGAACAATGGTGATTTTCCATAGTTTTTTCATAGTTTTTTGTCTGTTTACCAGGCCGGGTAAATCCACTGTAAAAGGTCCATGGCTTCGCCAACTTGAGTCGAGAATAAAATGGCCCATGCCCAACTGGTCTTTGGGAGCCACGAACCATTTTTGGCCATGTTTCTAAGGCTAACACATTCAAACATATTCAAACTACCCATCCATTGATAGGTTTGCCTGAACATATGTTAGTTTGAATTTAAACCCCTAAATTGAAATTGGTTGATTCATGTTGTATACTCCCGGTGAGGTTAACATAGAACCAGCACCACAGTATACCATATTAACCCATCTTCATCACACCAAAACATCCCACCAGGAATCCAGCTGAACATCCCGAAAAATCAAACCTTCAGCATCGGACCCTTTTTTCCCTGACATTTCCCAAATCAATATCACCATTTTGATTTTGATCAGTTTTTTAAGCACCATAATTTACCACCAACCAAAAAGGATACAAAACACATCATCATAGTTGAAGAACTTCCCCTTACCACAATAGTTAAATCACCATCATCATATATCATGATCATAATCATCATCATAATAATCATATATCATCATATTTTTAGGTCCCCCACAAAACATGTAAATACAAGGACCCAGCAGCTTTTCAGCTTTTCGGCCATCCTTTTCCAAAAAACAAACATGGCAGTGGCGACTTTGCGCGCGTAAAGGTTTTAGTAGATTGGTAAACGATCGCGGCCCACATGGCATAACCATGTCGGCTTGCCATTCACACCTGGCTTTCGGGCAAGCCGACATTCACGGAAGATGGGTTTGGAAACATGGAAAGAACCGTAGGGTTCATCCATGGAAAGTGTATGACACATGTAGAGGAAAGGTAAAGGAGTTTCTAGAAATTTCAGGGGTTTCCGCCCAACAAAAATTGATAAATATTGATCATTTTCTAGTACGTTTTTAACTGTTGAGGGATTGTTCATAAGAAAACAAACAAACTGACCAACTATGCTGGGTAAATGATAATTATAATAATTCACTAACCTGAAACTTTGGTGGCCATAAAAGGGGATGATTTCCCTTACTTACTAACCATGATTCTCAGGGTTCGGGAGAATTCGGGAGAACAGGCTTCGGAGGTGATCCAATTTACCCAGATTAACCATTACCATCGATAACCAATCGATTATGAACTATATTACTAACCATTAAAATAAGTCCATTCACCATGAAAATAACCACTAACCATTGATAATTAATAACCATTCAGATTCACCATGAACATAGCCACAAAAACCATTGCAAGAAAATAACCATTCAGGTTCACCATGAAAATAACCACTAACCATTGATAGTTAATAACCATTCAGATTCACCATGGAAATAGCCACAAAAACCATTGAAAATTAATAACCATTCAGGTTCACCATGAAAATAACCACGAACCATTGATAATTAATAACCATTCAGATTCACCATGAAAATAGCCACAAAAACCATTGAAAATTAATAACCATTCAGGTTCACCATGAAAATAACCACGAACCACTGATAATTAATAACCATTCAGATTCACCATGAAAATAGCCACAAAAACCATTGAAAATTAATAACCATTCAGGTTCACCATGAAAATAACCACTAACCATTGATAATTAATAACCATTCAGATTCACCATGAAAATAACCACAAAAAACAATGAAAATTAATAACCATTCAGGTTCACCATGAAAAAAACACTAACCATTGATAATTAATAACCATTCAGATTCACCATGGAAATAGCCACAAAAACCATTGAAAATTAATAACCATTCAGGTTCACCATGAAAATAACCACGAACCATTGAAAATTAATAACCATTCAGATTCACCATGAAAATAGCCACAAAAACCATTGAAAATTAATAACCATTCAGGTTCACCATGAAAATAACCACGAACCATTGATAATTAATAACCATTCAGATTCACCATGAAAATAGCCACAAAAACCATTGAAAATTAATAACCATTCAGGTTCACCATGAAAATAACCACTAACCATTGATAATTAATAACCATTCAGATTCACCATGAAAATAGCCACAAAAAACAATGAAAATTAATAACCATTCAGGTTCACCATGAAAAAACACTAACCATCGATAACTAATAACCATTCAGATTCACCATGAAAATAGCCACAAAAACCATTGAAAATTAATAACCATTCAGGTTCACCATGAAAATAACTAAAAAAAACCATTGATAATTAATAACCATTCAGATTCACCATGAAAATAACCACAAAAACCATTGAAAATTAATAACCATTCAGGTTCACCATGAAAATAATCACAAAAACCATTGATAATTAATAACCATTCAGATTCACCATGAAAATAACCACAAAAACAATTGATAATTAATAACCATTCAGGTTCACCATGAAAATAGCCACAAAAACAATTGATAATTAATAACCATTCGGATTCACCATGAAAATAACCACTAACAATATTGATAACCACCAGATATAATCCATCATAACTTCCCATCACCAGATTATGGATCGAGCCTTGGCCGATTTCAAACACAGAGATCTCGCACTGGTGAAACTCGTGGTCCAACATGGCTTGGAACATCCTCCATTGATAGATGTTTAAATTCTGTAAAAGCCTCTATTTTCCTATGGAGGATTGAGATAATAATAACAAAAACCATGCATTTTCCACAAGTTTTCGATATTTTCCATTTATAAATCAAACATTTTCCCAACATTGATATAGAAAAACCTCTATTTTCGGCTTTCACATCCATGTTCGATCAGGCTTCCCTCCCATGTTCGTTAGCGAATCCCAATCTTTTCTCAAACTTGGCGAACTTCCAGGTATATTTGGGGTCTCAAAATCGAATCCCCCAAATTTGATGTATGATACCCTCTGGTAATGACTAACAGATTGCTATTGAACATGACCCATATATAGAGCTCGTTGATTTACCCATTAATAGCATGGTGGATCTTTCCATAGTTATGTAACAGTTTACCAGAGGGTACTCAATATTACCAAATCATCTAAATTATTCAGCAACTAGGGATATCTACAGATTCACACATGGATTAAATTACCCATGGTGGATCTAAAAGTTATATTCACCAGGCCGGTTTTTTTGTTTTCCATGGATTGTTTTTTTGTCGGTGAAAAATCATCACCGGAAAGCATCGAAGGACAAGTCAGGTCGCTGATCCCGATGGGTGGAGATCTCCATGTTTGTGAAAAATCAGCGAGTGTTAAATTGATATCATTGCCAATCAGCCAGATACCCTGGAGGTTTCCAATGGGATTTTCCTTTCATGGTTGGTTTATTTCCATTGCTAACCTTAGTTACCCTGCAAACAAATATTTTTTTTGCTGGTGAACGTAGATATTCCCATTAATACCAAAAGACTAAAGGATTAAAGTATCCAAGTAAGATTGACCTAGATATGTCGGTGATGTTTCATAGAGTTTTCTCATGTTTTCGAGAATTACCCTCTGGTAAACATATTAAAAAACTATGGAAAGATCCACCATGCTATTAATGGGTAAATCCACTATTTCTATGGCAATTTTCAATAACTTTTTGTATGTTTACCACAGGGTATGATCCCTGTTTCATTGGTGAAAAACCATGTGATCTTCCCAATTTTGGTGACATGGCCACACTCGCTTTGCAAATAGCCAACTGGAGTTGGGATTCCGGACCACGCCCGATGATGGATTCCCCATTGAGAGCCAAATCATCCGATCCCTCACCGTTTTTATCCAGGAATATAATTTTTGTAATGGGATAGATATTATATTTATATATATATATATACAATAGGAATGGTTTTCTGAAATTTCCCCATTTTTGGAATTCCCATAGGAGCTGAAACTGTTCTGAAAAGTTATACCTATAAGAATCCCTACAGGATGGGGCCTCCCAGTTATAAGTTGGTTTATAAACACCATTAACATCCATTAACTCTAGTTATATCTAGCATAAACCATAGAATTCAACCACTTATACTTAGATGGGCCATAGGATTAGCTGGTTGGTAACTGGGGTTCTAACCCCCCAAAAGATCCCGATGAAATGATCCATTTACTAACTAGTTGTCACTAACTCCATGGCCCATCTAAGTAAGGCAACTGAACGCTATCGAAGGGGGCCCCATCCCCCCAAAAACATCTGAAATTTTCGGATTTTTTACCGGGTGCTGGGCCTCCATGAGATGCGGCCGCGTAGAGGCCTGGACCTTTTTCAGTGAAGATGACGGGGGATGTGGGGAAAAACATTGGAACAAATACATTTTTTTGTGGAAAAAACACACTTGTTCAGGGAAAAACACATTTTTTCAGGGAAACACATTTTTTGGGGAAAACACATGGAACGCCTGTTTATTTTTTAGAGCATCGTGCAACAAATTGAGCATGAAACATCATGAAACCCATTTTTCTTCGCAAAGACATCGTAAATCAGTAGAAATCACCTCTTGTACTTAGATGGGCCATGGAGTTAGGCAAAATTAGTTAGTAACTGGGGTTTGTTTACCTCAAAAAATCCCAATGAAATAAGCCATGGCTACTAACTAAATTTGTTAACTAAGGTAGTTGTCACTAACTAACTAACCATGGCCCATCTAAGTAACCTGGGGTCCCAAGCGATAAGCGATATAGGCCGGCATATATCGATCCACAAACTCTTTCACTTCTGAAGGACTCATCCCATCACCTCGGCGTGTGGACTGTGTGGACTGTGTGGAGGCTTTTTCAGTGCAGGGATGATACCTGGATATATGGTTTTAATATGGTTTAATATGGATAATAATGGAATAATAATGGGATAATAATGGGGTAATAATGGGATAATAATGGGATAACACCACTGGTTGGTGGTATACCCAAACCCCTCTGAAAAATGATGGAGTGAAAGTCAGTTGGGATGATTTTTCATTCCCAACTGAATGGAAAAATTAAATCCATGTTCCAAACCACCAACCAGACCGACCAATTCTGGTGATTTCTTTTTGCTGAAACTTTGATGGTATCGTAGGATTAGTAGAAACATGTAGAAACATGCCAATTTTGAGCATCGCACGAGGTTGAATCGATATTGTGGATGACTCAATCACTATTTCTGTTGAAATTCATCATTGTTTTTCATTTTTCATGCTTAAGTCATCAGTTTGCATCTAAAATCATCAATTTTCGCAGTTCAACCACCATTTCCGTTGGTTCAACGCACGATTTTTGTTGATGAAACCACCATGTCTCTTGCTTCAACTACTATTTTTTCGCCCTGAAACCACCATTTCTATTGGTGAAACCAGCATTTTTCGCCCTTGTTGTCTCCCCCCGTTGTCTCCGCGGCTCGACGCCGGTCGCCGAACAGAAACCGGGCGGCGTCCGGAGCGCTTCATGGCCTCTTCGGCCTGACTGCGCCAGGTGTAGACCTCGGAGATCAGGAGACGATGAGATCATGGATGATTCAATGGGATAATATATCACTATGGTATATGGTAATTCATATTATATGGTTAACTATATGGTTGTGAATTACCTAAGTATATGATCTCAAATATATATATATTAACTCAAATATATTGTAGTAAATATATATACAATATAGAATATAGATATATTGTTTATGTACATATAATAAATATATATAAAAATAAATATATGTGGTATATATTTATATATATACTCATAATCCATCTCTAGTACAGTGGGATATAGTACCCACTATAGCCCCCCACTATAATTCAATAACTAAATGGTTATTAAACGTAACTAAAATCCCCAGCAAATTTGGCAGTGAAAGTCCCCAGACGATGATGAAATGGGAAAATCTATCATTATGGAAATCCATATACAATAAAGTATATATATATATATGATACATAATCCATATAATATGGTATATATACTCAGAATCCATCTCTAAATTATATAGTATATCGTATGGATTATGAAACATTACCCACTATAGTACCCTCTGGTTAATATATGGGATACAGTTACGATCAAAACTATATCCCACTATCTGGTGTTACTATTTATAAATAATCAGTCGGATAACTATATGGTTATTAAATAGTACCCTCTGGTTATTTAACGTACCTATGGAGAATCACAATTTTTAATAGGTAAATCATCACAAAACATCTATTTCTATGGGCCATTTTCCTTTGCTATGTTAAATAACCAGAGGGTATCTATTAAATAGTATTAAATAGTAGTTATAGTAATACCATAGAGTATATAGTATCAAACGATGATATAGATACTACTCCATATTGACCATCATTAGATAGATAAGTATATGGTTATACTACTAATGGATGATTAAATCATCTAAATATGGAATAACTATAGGACTATCATGGGATACTATATAATATATTATAATGGGATACTATCAGTACTATATCAGTGGATAATTATATGGTATAATTTCATCTAATGGTTAATATCGCCAATGTAGTAAACCAAAAAAACATCCAGTATATGTATGGGATAGTTCTATGTACGTATATACAAGTGAATGTTACTGATAACAGCAAATAAGGTGAGAACTGCAAGGATGGTTCCCCCCTAGTTATAACTTGGTTTGTACCCCCCATTAACTAGTTCGTTATATCTACCATAAACCATACTTAAGAGGCTTATATGACAACTTAGCTATCTTGGGGGCACCATCCAGTACATATTTGAGATATGATACTACATTATGATACTATAGTTGATAATATAGTGATTAATATCATGATAAAATATTAGTAGTATTAAATCAAATAGTATAGAGTTTAATTAAACATAATATATGATTATATAATAGATGCTTAATTTGAAATATTTGGTAATTGACATACTGTAATATATATATATACATAGTAACTATCTACTGAGAATTATCATCTACTGGATCCAGTGAGCTATAGTTATGAGTTAATGATAATCCTATTAGTTGGATAGCGTAAAATCCAAAAATGTATGATCAGATACTTTGTATATCATCATATATCTGGGTAAATTATAGTAATTCACGAACCTGAATTAAGGCCATAAAAAAGGGATGATTTTCCTTATTAACCATGATGCCAGTGAGGGAGAACAGTGAGGTCGTTATAATTTACCCAGATATATATACATAATGTCATAGTACAGATTATTACGAGATCATATCATGTATCATATATGATATGGTTACAAATTATTTGTATAATATTATAATCATGCATATGGGAAAACATGAAATATGAAGTAATCATGAATAGTAACATGGGATAACATGGGCTTAATAAAACTATTGTGATATTTCATACATGTATATACATATATAGGGATTCATTGTCATCACTTTAGTCTTTTGTGGTTTAGTGATGGGATCAATAATATTGGGATAGAGTGTTTGGGAAAATACCTATGCATATATCACCTATAGTTATACAAGTTTTTTTTTAAAAATGTGATTATATAGTAATCTGATATCCACTATTCTGCAACTTTTTATGGTGCTTCTTTTCTTGGCAATCAACACATCACATGGTCATATGCACATCGCACGTATCTGCGGTCTCTGACGTATCTAGATCAACGATCCAGGCAGAGGAAACTATGTTTGCAAAATTGATTTAATAGTATGTTTCATTATAGAACCAACTATTTGGGAAATTCTATTAAACCTCCATTATAGGAAACCTTATTGTATAACCATTCGGAAAACCAATTTATGGAAATGAAGATTTCCTAAAATGGGGATCCCCCATTGCAGGAAAGCTCCATATACCACATGGCCAATCCTTGATACCCTGCAGAAAAGCGATTTCTAAAAGTAGATACCCTCTGGTAATTTAACATAGCTATTGAGAATTGCCAATTTATAGTTGATTTACCTATTGAAGATGGTGATATTCAATAGCTATGTTTGTTTACCGGAGGGTATCCCCAGTAAGAACATGTAAGAACAAACAGTACTAAACAGTTGGCTTCCCCGCATATTTCTTCATGTTCCGCACGATATTCCCCGTTCTTTACATGGTTAGATAAGCTAAACCACCATTTTTGATGATTGAACCTCATATTTTGATATATTTTGCTGGTTATCACACCAGTGTCTGAATACTTTGGATGAATTTTTCCACCACCATCCAAGGCTTGGCAAACTCGGCATGTGCCATGAGAGCCAGTTGAAAACGCTTTCCCAATCCTATGGGGCCCATCATAATCCCCAGTAGACAAGGTAGTAGAATCCTCAAAGGCAATCAATTGCCCTTGGTAAACTACCTAACTATGGAAAGATCCACCATGCTATTAATGGGTAAATCCACTATAAATGGGCCATGTTCAAGAGTTTTTTGTGTGTTTACCAGGCCGGGTAACCAGGAGATTTTGTGAAAATGGCTCAGTCACACCAATGCCGAGTCGCTTGATCAATCTCCTCCATAGCGAAAACACAGAAGCAGTCGATCAAATCGTTCCAGGCCTGGAATGAATCCCAGCAGAATCCCTGGAGGTTTCCAGTGGGATTTTCCAAATGGTTGGTTGATCTATGGAAACATATAGAAACATCTAAGACTCACAACATGTAAGAAACCAAGTCTAATTATCATTGCTAATCTTAGATACCCTGCAAAAAGTGACAAATTCTTTGCTGGTGAAAGTAGATATTCCTATTAGTACCAAAAGACTAGTTAGGATTAAAGTATTCATGTAAGATTGACCTAGTTTCATGGAAAATCCCAATCTAAGATGGATGATAACTAGGGCTAATTCCGTCTTAGGAAATCTTCAGATTTGACAAATATGGATCCTGTTAATGGTTTTCCAAATGGTTTCCACAATAGGTTTCCTATAATGGAGGTTTAGTCAAATTTCCCAAATGGTTGGTTTATTTCATAGAAATTCCTATTAAAATAGGAAAATCATGGATATAAAATATACCCTCTGGTAATCTATATAACAGTTTGCGAACTGGAAGCCATGGCCCATTTAGTTCTATCATTTGTGATTATTTACCGTTTTTAAAGATGGCGATTTTCCAGTTCGCAAACTATTACCAGCAGTTTACCGGAGGGTAATAGGTATATGTCTTGGGAATGCAGTTTGATACATTCAGGCACCCGTTACATACGCATGAATATTGCCATGAAATTCCAAATGTTATAATTTCGTTTGGAGTTTGCAGATTTCTTTGGAATGTACCCTCTGGTAATTTAACGTAGTTAATGAAAATCACCATTTTTGATGGGAAAACTCACTATAAATGGTCATGTTCAATAGCTATGTTAAATTACCAGAGGGTAATAGGCAGCAATTTGGAATGTTGTGTATGCAATGACGATGTGTAATGGGACCGTATGATGGGGATATGTGGTGGGGAGATGCTGGGATTGGATTATCTTACCCTCTGGTAAACATACATCAAGCTCTTGAACATGGCCCATTGAAATAGTGGATTTACCCATTGAAAAGGGTGATTTTCCATAGTTTTTTGTATGTTTACCAGAGGGTAATTCGGGCAAACATATCCCGAAAAAATCGGTCGCACGCTCATCCTGAGCTGATCTTTTTTTCATGGAAAGTATTCTCAGCTCTCAAAGCATATCCGATCCCCTCGATATGAGGCCATTTTGGGGATGATTCCCCTCGCTGTGGTCGTTCTGATCTATCCAGAATATCATAAAGTCACTCATGATCTCCCATTCTTCATCCTTCTTCTTGGATGCGCTTCAGGACCCCCAAACACAAAATCCCTATAGATTCCCCAATTCTTGTGAATTTTTCCGTTGGGAAAAGAACAAATCACTGTAAAGAAATCCAAGTATTTCACCCAATGTGAGGCCCCCGTTCGATAGCTAAGTTGGTGAACATAACTCCAATTTCACTATGGTTTATGGTACTTATAACGAACTAGTTACTGGGGCTTATAAACCAACTTTTAACTGGGGAGCCCAACATTGTAGATATTTACTATCCATTAACATCCATTGACTATCATTAACATCCATTAACATTGACTATAGACATATCATCCATTGACTTATATCCATATTAACATCCATTAACATCCATATAACTGGGGGGCCCCACATTGTAAGTTTTCTTCCCACGCGTTTCATCTCTGCGCCTGATATTTTTTCAGCTTCTCATTGATCAACGGCAGATCTCGATTCACGGCGGCGACAGCCTTGGCGTGAGATGCTGCGCAGCATGCCCCTTGGATGTCTTGGAAACATTGCCAGGGATACCCTCTGGTAAACTAACATAGCTTGGAAAATCACCATGTTTAATAGGAAAATCAACTATATATAAATGGTCATTTTCAAAAGCTATGTTAAATTACCAGAGGGTAACCTTGAAAAAATGATCATTCTCAAAATTTATGATATCCGCACGAAGACATTGTCTGGTCGGTGGTTTCAACCTCTCTGAAAAATATGAAAGTCAGTTGGGATGTTATTCCCAATATATGAAAAATTGAAAAAATGTTCCGAGCCACCAACCTGTTGTAATTTCCTATTGGTTGTCTCATCAAATCCCATTGATTGTCCCATTATTAGGAGTAAGTGGCTAGGAACCATGGTACAAATTACTGATTGACAGGATATGCACACTGATATGGCTTATAATCCCCTTACTAATGTATTGGACTTCTTGGATACATGTGGTGATGATAAGGAGCAGCAGGAAAAGGATAAGGATGAGGATGATGACATGATGACATGATGACACTTATGGTAATTATCATCCAAGGATAACTAACATGATAGTGACAACTATAATCATAAACATGACAACATTATGATACAGTATTTCTATGATAATCAGTGATAATACACATATTCCTTTAGTTCCTACTGTTATCCAATCTTGCTCAACAAATGGCTAAGATTAGCAAAGCTGAGTTTTCTGGAGGCCGAACGTTCCACTACTTATGTTTTGGGATGGGCACATGCTATCCTTTGGTAATTCAACAGAACTATGAGAAACGTAATTAGATAGATCATCGAGCAAAAAAATGGTCCGTGTTTCATAGCTATCTTCGAAACGACGCCATTTTATTTACATCCTTCTGCTCCCAGCTTAGGTGGCAGAGGCGTTTCAAAACATCAGCCAACTATTGCGGATATCACCGTCACCACTCAATTTTTAAGCTGCTGATTTTAACATATTTTCCCTTAATCCGCCCACACCGCTTTGGCGGTGACGGCGTGCTTATTGGGGGGCAACAGCAACACTAAATGCTCAATGACATTTGTTAATATAGCAGTCGCTATATCAGCTTTAGCTGGGGGGGGGGCCAAAAACGGTTTCGCACCGAGAGCAGAATTCGGTGGTGTTTTCGACATTTTTCGACGATTTTTGTGTGTCTGAGCGCAAGAGGGTATTGAAATGGAATTTTGGGTCATTTTGGTAGCTTTCCGGCAATGAAAAAACGGCCAAAAATGACAAAAACATGGTACATAGCAAGATTTTGCAGTGTTTTTGGATGCCAGAGCATTGAAAACACTGCAAAAACAAGTGTTTTGGACTGACGTTATAGCAAAAAACGTGTAAATTACCGTATGCTTGACTGGAAGCATTACAAAAACACTGTCAAAAGCAATGTTTTGGAAGGATTTACTGCCTTTGTGGCAAAAAACGTGTAAATTACCGTCTGTTTGGCTGGAAACATTGGAAAAACACTGTCAAAAACAATGTTTTGGAAGGATTTCTTATATATATGTTGGAGTTGGCTACCGGCATTGGAACATGGAAAAATTGAAGAAAACACTGTCAATAGCGGTATTTTCAACGGTTGGGGAGATAAGGGAATTGGAAGCATTGTCGAACATGATGTTTTCGACCGGTTTTATGGCGACAAAAGTGTAAAGTACCGTGCTTTGAAGGAAACCATTGGAAAAACATGGAAACACATTCAAAGAACACGGGATTTGTAAACCTTGGGGTTACTAACGACAAGGTTAAACCTTGGGGTTGGAAGATCCATAGGTTTAAATATATAGATGTGCTGTATAGCACTGGATGGCCTAAACCTTACATCAAGGATTGTCCAGCCTCATGTTCACATCCGCTAGCTCTACCCTCTTGAGCACTGTGGCTCAATCTAATGTGTGTTGGAAACCTGGCCCTGAGAAAGCGTCTGATACTTAGCGGCTTCCAATCTGTGGCGTTAGCTTTTAGGCATTTCAGAATCCAACCGGGGTGCTGGAAAGGTCTGCGATCCGAGCATGGCCCACAACATTCGGCTGGCCTAGGCCTCCTGTGCCCGACAGTCTCAGCAATGCAGCATGGATTTGAAAACTTTGTGGGCCATCTTGGCCAACCAACCTCTCTCGATCGCCGCATGGCCCGAGAAATGTGCTCTAGACCTGAAAGGATCGATCATCATTATCATATCACGCAGTAAATGGATTCATCAATGTGGTTTATTTAGCGAGGAAGCACTGGGATATATTAGTTACAACTGGCTGCTGCGGCTGTTGTTTGTGGCTTTTGCTTCGCCGCCGCCATGCCGGAGTCGAAGCCCAAGCCTGAACAGGTCAAACTGTTGAAGGCGGGGATGGCATCCATGTGCAAGAAATAAAGGATCGTTTTTGGACATACCCAACTGGATCCTCAACGCTGATGGTAGATGTCACTCAATGGCCAGGAGTTCTATGAAAGCTTTTTGTCTGACCCCGAGTATATCAACAAGCGGCGCCAAGAAATCTTGAAAAGCCAGAGGGACCCCAAGGCCGGCAATGTTGTTACACAACACGGCATCTCCAAAACCAATGCCCCCAAAGGCGGATGTGGTCTTCTCCTTCGTGGACATCATCTCGCCATTTATTAATGAGGATCAGGCAAGGGTTTTATCTCTTAAGATCTTGATTTGATCGATCTATTCATTCATACAGTTGTGTCGTTATGCGTTGACTTTTCCAATGGGCATTTGATGATCAATATGGACAGGTGACCATGGACCCCAACTACGACTTCTACTTGCGCTGGGTGAGCATTACTGATTTTGTGGGGGACCGGCCCGCACTGAAATCTGTGAAGGCCAGGGGCAGTTTGTGATCACCAAAGCCTGCACCATTGCCATCACCATTAAAATCATCATGGTTATAATGACCATCACCCGTCGCCATCTCGATCATTGTTGTCTATTTGTGCACCATATAACCACCATCATCACCAATAGGTAATCGCTTGTTTGTGCGGAATTTCTCGTCCCTCACAGGCTGCTCTTGAGTGGGCATCGAAAACATATCGGCTGAACAACTTTGACGATAGATTTGAACTCCAGGCCGCTCTTCTTTGGGATTGAAAATGCACAGCTGTTGGCATGCAAGTATATAGCTTTATGCCTACAGTATGGACCTGCAATCTAGATCTACTTGCAGGACTGGCTCAACACAGAAGCAGGTCTTCACAGAGGAGGTTCTACTTGGATTAGGGGGACTATCTAGGCGTCGTTGTCTAGCTATTTGAAATTCCGTAGCTTGGAGAGTCTCCAAGGGAGGTAAAAGTGAAAATTCCATAGCTTGGGAAACCCCCACGGCGGGGAAAAGTGAAAATTCCCTAGCTTGGGGAGCCCCCACGAGGGGAAAAGTGAAAATTCCCTAGCTTGGGAAGCCCCCACGGGGGGGAAAAGTGAAAATTCCCTAGCTTGGGGAGCCCCCACGGGGGGGGAAAACTGAAAATTCCCTAGCTTGGGAAGCCCCCACGGGGGGGAAAAGTGAAAATTCCCTAGCTTGGGGAGCCCCCACGGGGGGGAAAGTGAAAATTCTTAGCTTGGAAGCCCCCACGAGGGAAAAGTGAAAATTCCCTAGCTTGGGGAGCCCCCACGGGGGGGGAAAGTGAAAATTCTTAGCTTGGGAAGCCTCCACGGGGCCCTTAGCCCCTCTCACGGACCGAAATAAACCTGCGGTGTGGGCGGCCACCCCACGCGAAGCGGGGTGAATTACTCCAATTCTGGGAAGAGGGATCCTCGTTGCATGTGACACCACAATACATGTATAACGAAATCACATTCTAAATCCATACTGGGGTGTAATATTTAAATCACCTTTATATCTCACATGCATTTGTATTACACCACACTTGTATTACCTTTGCATTACGCCTAATAAGAAATCGACATGACATGTTATATCCCACTGATATTTCATTATCCCAATCACCGCTTATATCACCTACACTCCAGTAAATTAACATAGAACCTTAGCAGATACGGGTTGGAAGATTCGTTTCCGAAATTGGATGTTTTCAGGGTTGAACTGTTAATTTACCAGAGGGGATCTATTGAGAACCATTTGAGAACAGTTAGTTGATAGGAAGTTGATACTAACCATGCACTTAGTAATAATATCATTAGGAAGTGATTAACTATAACATATAGGTATATAGTTATAACACTATAATATATACTTAATATCATTATTAACTATACATGATTAGTTAAAGATAGTTATAGCATAATCAATTATAATATCTGGTTGGTGGTTTTAACCACGATGAAAAATATGAGTTCGTCAATGGGAAGGACTCTCCCATTAATTGTGGAAAATAAAACATGTTTCAAACCACCAACCAGATATAGTTATAGCCCTAGAAATTCATCCCAGCTTGACAGCTTGACAAGCTCCTAAGGTACAGCTGCGAATCTGAGTTTTCGAGCTTGGCTGTTCTCTTCAGCCTTAAAGCCAACCATCCTCAGCTGCCCCGGACGTGGCTGATTTTCATTGGGGGCTGGGGTTGAAGGGCAACAAGAACCACCGGAAATTTAGACATTCTGGAAATGACTTGTTATTTATGGAAATTTATGGAACTTAATGGAACTTACTCGGTTTTCTAAAATGGACAGTCTTTGAAAATTATTGGTTTTACAATTTACAATCATTGGGCTTGGTTTTACAGGGAAAACATGCAAATTGGACATTTCAGCTTTCTACACTGTAAATCTTAGGGGCATCCGGTAAATTCTCCCTTCATCACTTCATGGAAAATTAGGCTCACGGGTTCGTGCCCCTAAATGTGTTGCTCCCAGCATGTTTATACCAGGATTCTGTCGGTAAATAAAAGCTTCAGCAGGTAACAGCATCAGTTTCCCCGAACTTAGTTGCAATTTAGAATTTACCTGCGTGGTTGGTGGTATACCTACCCCTCTGAAAAATGGTGGAGTTCGTCAGTTGGGGTTGTGAAATTCCCAACTGAATGGAAAGTCAAAATCCAAACATGTTCCAAACCGCCAACCAGTTGTAATATTACTATTCATTGCCTCATCAAATCCCATTGATTGTCGCATTGAATCCGGGGTAAATGGCTAATAACCATGGTAAAAATTATTGATTGACAGGATATGCACACTGATATGGCTTATAATCCCCTTACTAATGTATCGTAGTTCTTGGCATGCGGCTGATACGGCGCCCTTGGAAGGGTTGTCGATTTTGAGATGTGCCATTTACGATCCCGTGGAAGGGTTGCAAATTTCAAAAATGAGGTTTTCCGAAATGGGGGTATAGGATTTGAAATTTTCGATTTTTTAACGTGTTGCACATGGAAGAGGCACAGGTTGCATATGTTGTCGTATGATCGTCAGGGGGGGGTGGGGGGGGATGTTAACGTTCGTGTCGAGCGCTTCCCTCACGGTACGGAAGAGGCACATGTTGCATTTGTTGTCGTATGATCGTCAGGGGGGGTGGGGGGGGATGTTAACGTTCGTATCGAGCACTTCCTTTACGTTACAGAAGAGGTTGCCGTTGCTGACATCTTGCATTGTCTGACGCGCTTTTTGCGGATTTCCTGCGTGAACCTATGTTGGTCGTGGTTGGATTTCCTCTAGAACCATTATTGCTGGAACTCAACAACTTGATGGAACTTGGAAACACTTAAAAAAATGGCGACCTCAATCCATGCTCCACAAAAGAAACAACAGGTGTACCAAAAACGGTACAGTTATGCTTACAGCTGGACTTGGCGTCACAACGCTGCCTTGTTACAGACTGTAGCATCAGCACTGCCACAAGCACTCTGGCACCGCTAACCTCGAACAGTGGGAAAAAAAGAGGATTGAATACCGCCTTGATTGATGTGATTTGGATGACTTAAAATCATAAAATTCTAATGTTTTTTTTTTCACCCCTGAAGAGAAAAATCGAGTCAGCGCGCAGGCGAAATTCAAATTTTCACCCTTGAGTCACACGCCTGCCAATCGAAATGAATGTCCATGTTGTACACATTTTTTGACGACTCCTGCAAATACCAGCATTTTCTCTCTTACCCTCAAAAATGACAATTTCAAATTCGTCACCCTTACAAGGGCGCCGAGTCAACCGGTTGCCTAGTTCTTGGATATATGTGGTGATGATAAGGAAATGATATTCCATGAAGCATTATATCAGCATTATATCCCCATGATATTCCAATGTGCTAGAGTCAGAAACCTTCCATTTGGGATGATCATTCCCAATATATGGAAAAAAGTACCAGCAATGTGGTAAACCACCAACCAGCAATGTGGTAAACCCAGTCAGAAACCTTCCATTCTCCCAGTTAGTTCCATAAATTTGAATGGAAAGTCATAAAAAAATCCATGGTTCCAAACCACCAACCAGTAAATTCACCTGCAATATTCCAATGATTTCCAAGTCAGAAACCTTCCATTTGGGTTTGTCTGAAAATAGGGTATATTCCCAATGAAATAGCCATTTCAAAACGGGATAATGATCATGAAAACCATTGGCTACAATGGGGTACACTACATTTTCAGACACACACATATATCTATTATAATTTACCCAGATATATTCTACATATATTACATTATTATAGTTACTATTAACCCACTATTATAGTTACTTTTATGTATATAGTTACTATTAACCCACTATTATACTTACTTTTATCTGGGCAAATTATAATACTTCACTAACCTGAATTAAGGCCATTTGGGGATGATTTCCCTTACTAACCATGATTCCAGTGAGGGAGAACAGTGAGGTCGTTATAATTTACCCAGCTACATTCACCCCCAAAATATGGGTATAGTTACATAGATTTCCATAGCTAATGGACAATAGTTTTCCATAGATTTCCATAGATGTCCATAGATATATGGTAAGTAGTTTTATATATATGGGTTTGTCCTGGTCGCCAGCGGACTGGGTGTCCCTCGCCATCCTTCGAGGACCACCACGTCGCAGGGAAGGGCAACGGGAGTCCAGCGATGTTTCGGCACCTGGCCGCGGCCCGAAAACCAGGGGTGTGGCTACCACCAAGTCGACAGACTGGTGGCTTCAGATATATGGCTTTAATATGGATTTAATATGGTTTTAATGTGGTTTTAATATGGATTTAATATGGTTTTATATGGTTTAATATGCTTTAATATGGATAATCATATGGATAATAATGGGATAATAATGGGATAATAATGGGATAACAATACTGGTTGGTGGGGGCTACCTACTTGGTTAATGGTGATTAATGGTGGTTAATGATGGTTAATGATGGTTGATGATGGTTGATGATGAATTATCTGGTTGGTGGGGGCTACCTACCCCTCTGAACAATGATGGAGTTCGTCAGTTGGGATTATGACATTCCCAATATATGGAAAACAATAGTTCATGTTCCGAACCACCAACCAGCTAGAGGTTTCCCTGTGATTTTCCTATCCAATTCTGAGGAAGTTGAGACTTCATGAAGTGGAGATCCCCTTGGGAAAGGGTCAAGCTCGTGTGGGGGCAGCAATTGATCCGCACAACTCTAAAAATGTCAAGAAAAGAATGCCCGATCAGACCATTCTGAAGGAGTTGCTTTTGGAGGTTTCTGGGTTTACAGCTTGTAAACTTACACATACCCCATAGGATCCATGTATGGTATATATGGTAACATGGATCCCATCATTATACCCCCACATGTAAGCATATAGACCATACAAGGATCCTATGGGTTTCTGTTTCAAATCAATGTTTGAAAGCCGTGCAGTCATATTCCATTTTTGCAAAAAAACACTCGGTCTTTGCATCATGAGGCGCTAACGTGGGTTTCGGGGCTGGGGTTCTTGGCAAGGCTCTGGGCTCTGGATGACTTACCCGCGGAACCGCCCAAACCTGGTTGGTGGTAAACCTACCCCTCTGAAAAATATGAAAGTCAGTTAAGATTATTATTACCAATATATCTGGGTAAATTATAATATTTCACTAAGCTGAATTAAGGCCATTTGGGGATGATTTCCCTTATTAACCATGATTCCAGTGAGGTCGCAGTGAGGTCGTTATAATTTACCCTGATGTATGGACAAAAAAAAAATGTTCCAAACCACCAACCAGAAACAGTTCTTTGCGACACCCTTTTGTTTTTCATGCTGGGCACAAAAGTCTGAGCCTGTCAATCTGGAATGACTACAATGCGAGCGTATGGAACCGGGCACAAGTGTCACAATGAATCAGTAAGCAGGATGGAGCTGAAATAAGATTGGATCACCCAATCCGGCTGATACCCTCTGGTAAACGAACATAGCTATTGAAAATTGCCATTTAGAGCTGATTTACCCATTAAAAATGGTGTTTTCCCATAGTTTTTTGTATGTTTACCAGAGGGTAGCTTCAGTGAAGCAAACAATAGCAACACATGCTCCAGTTCCATCGACATCAAAGCCAACATGCTACAGTTCCAGCACCACCTTTGAACTTCTGGGTTGCCAAATTAAAAAATCGCCAGGCGGCTTGACAGAGTGCCTACCAAGCACTCAAAGCCTTGCTTGGCACCTAAGCTTACACTCACCATTTTTGTGGTAAGCGGTAGATACATGCATGTTCAGCTCGATCTCATTAAAGTAGTACTCAATCACGATCACGCAACCATGCTCACATATGCCTTCCCAGTAAATTTTAAGACCTTTGCCGTCAGATGCCTTGCTGATTTTGATGATCTTCCCCTTACCACCGGGATCTTCGTGAACATATTCGATACACTGGATGCCGCATCCATCTGAGAAACCGTGCCTGCCTTTGGAATGGGTCAGGAGATTCGTCATTTTGTGGTCTGACAGGTTGATTGACTTCCGAAGCTCCTCCCAACTGGGAGTTTGTTGCAACCTTGGTAGGAGAAGGTTGAAAAGTCCTCCAAGAATTGCGCCGAAGATGCCTAAGCCAGCCCCATCAAGCCCCATGTCCCCTCCTGGAAGTCCGGGAAGTCCACGTGGCATGGTGAAAAGACTTGAAAGCTGCGAGTGGAATGTACTTGGCTTCCCCTGAGCCAACAAAACTGCCTCATGGATTCATGGATTCTCACGGGCAATACTGGCAATCATGTCCAGTCAGGAGAACAAAAACACATTGCCAACACCCAACCAAATCAAAATGTCAAGATGTGTCAAAGATCAGCGGCGTGCGAAGAAGTGTGCTCCTCCAAAGCAAGCACGAAGTTTACGTGTGATCAAATAATGTAGCACGTATTTTGATAGCCTTTTCTCAGAAGTAGAATCAACACCGGAGCATGGGATCATGTTGGAAGCAGATTAGAAGAGATGAGATAAGGTGTTGAAATCTATGCCAATCTACGAAATTGAGTTAATCATTGGTCCGTTGCCAATCTACTAATCCAAGAATGAATAATCAACAGCTTTCAACAGAGTGAAAGATATCCCTCCTGATCCGTTAAAAATCACAGCTTCCAAGCATATACAAGATTTAAAATACAACAGCACAATAGCAAATACAAATACTATGGATGGAAACAATCGATGCAGGGGCATGAAATAATACGAAATTATTGCTGTTTAAAGACGAATATTGATCAATGATTAACAATGTACTATGACTAGTCTTTGATCAAGAATTCTCAATAAGATGTATAAATCATTGGCATTCAATTGAGGTTCATTAGGTAAATTAGGTAATGTCATAGGTTCTATATAGGTAATGTCGAGTCATATATTATGCTAATGAGGTTATATCAATTGATCATTACCTAATGACCTAATGTTGTAATAATATTTTTCAATTGAACATTAGGTCATTAGCTAACCATGCCACGATGGAGGGATGCTTGGATGCTTGGAGGATCATCCTACTTAGGGATCATCCCCATGACTTGGTGAACTAAGCTAGTTACGATCCGTGGGATGATCCTCCAAGTCATTATGATTGATATATGATTAGTATAACTATAAATAGAATAAGCTTAATTATGAATAACCAAGCATAAGTATGATAACATCATATTAGCTATAATATGCTTAATGAATAGCTTAGTTCATCCAGGGTGAACTCACCTACTTCAAGATCTCTAAAATCAGCCACCAAGAGGCACCAAGTAGGTGATATTCTCCCAACATCCCACTGATATCTATGCTATTATACCCGGCCTGGCAAACATACAAAAAACTATGGAAAGACCCACCATTTTATATGGGTAAGCCCACGAACTAAATGGCCATTTTCAAGAGCTTTTTGTATGTTTACCAAATGGGCCGTGGAGTTAGTTAACTAGTTAGTAAATGGCTTATTTCATTGGGATTTTTTTGGGGTAAACAAACCCCAGTTACTAACCAGTTAGCCTAGTTAGCTAATCCTATGGCCCATTCAAGTGCTATTATATCCCAATAAGCGGGTGCACTAACTATGCTTACTCAGCACATACCCAATTAATTAAAGGATTATATATATCATATTATATCCCAAAGCACCAATTACTATTATGGTACCCAATTACAAGTACCCTGACTATGGTGTACTATTATCTGGGTAAATAAAAATATTTCACTAACCTGAATTAAGGCCATTTGGGGATGATTTCCCTTATTAAATATGACTCTAGTGAGGGAGAACAGTGAGTTCGTTATAATTTACCCAGATGTATAATCCATTGATTATGGGGCTTATATCCAAACTATGGTTTATATTCCCAACAATTGGGTATAACATGGTATAACTATGGTGAAATAACACAAACACCAAAGGTTGCAGGATGTGCTTTTCTATCCCAATATATTATGGTTGGTGGTTTCAACCCCTCTGAAAAATATCAAAGTCAGTTGGGAAGGATTATCCCATAAATATTATGGAAAATAAAAAATGTTCCAAACCACAGCCAGTTAACCATTAACCATCATCATATATTATGGTTAACTGATTATTAATGACGATGACTGGCTGATCAATAACCAGTTTATTCTGGTTACTGATCAGTTGCTGATCCTCCAAGTCCCCAACTTCCAAACTTCCAACACCCACCTGGTCTCCACGTCCGTTGAGCGCGGATTTGTCGAAGCGAGGGACTAGCACCTGGCGACCGGTTGACCTTCCATTTATAGCCTTAAAAATGGTGCTTTAGCCCATCATCTTAGTACTTTCACGCATTTTTTGGGTGTATTTACCATGAACAATGCAGATTTTCAAACATTGACCAGGGGAAATTCCCAAATTCCACCAGAAGATGAGGAATCTGACCAAGAAGGGTGAAGTGAGTGGATGTAATGACGCATCCATCAAAAGGGGCGGCATAGGGAAAAAAAGCAACGCAACACTTACTGGTGCTAAACGTAGGGAATGGATGGGTTGCTGGGGGTTGCTGGGATGATGACATTACGAATGTGATGACTGGGATCATTCCCGAAAATTCCCTGCGTAAAACGCACCAGTAAGAACATCATGGAACCTGAGTTCAGTCAAGGAATCTGCAGGCTGATCGAATCCACCAAAAAAAGATCTGCAGATTTCACATGTTTTTTTGGATCAAAAATGATCCAAGGCTTCATCTGGTTGGTGGTTGAGCCCTACCCCTCTGAAAAATATGAAAATATGAGTTCCTCAGTTGTGATCATTACTAAATGGATAATATATAGTATATATGTATATATATATATGGATGATATATAGATGATATAATGGATGATTAAATAGTTGGGGTTACTATTCCCAACGGAATGGAAAGTCATAAAAATCATGTTCCAAACCACCAACCAGTCATCTTTACCAAGGCTTTCCTCACCCCGCGAACCTCTCCTTCCTCTGCGCTTTTCAGAGCCTGAAAAGGGGCCCGTTGTCTGCACCTGGTGTTGACAAACCTTCCATCTGCACCCAAAAAATCATAAATCCAGAGATTATCCTACAATGTGAGGCCCCCAAGATATCTAAGTTGGTTTATAACTCCAATAACTATGGTTTATGGTACTTATAACTATAGTTACTGGGGCTTATAAACCAACTTGTAACTGGGGGGCCTCACATTGTAAGTAAGATGGTTAAAACACAAGTGAAACCAAGTACCAGGTTTGACTTGGGATACCGTCCAGTTTCATCATACCAGCATGGGCCACCAATAAGGCAATGCCGGCAACCTTTAAAACCACATGAACAGCTGCACGATCAGCTCATCCCTAGCACTTCCACGGATAAATCAAAGACAACCCAATGTGCAGGTAGATTGGTACTTCATTTTTGAACCATACCTAGTTGTCGTCTCAAAGTCAACATTTAAAGAAATTCACAACATTCACACCCCATGCTCATTCGGAAAAACTTGATACAATTGAATCAACTAATCCCCATTAAGTCAATCCCATGGATATTCTCAGGAAAATAGCCCGGTCATATTTTAATCCGCTTGATAATCCATGATATTCCATTACTTTCCATGATATCCCCACTAGAAGCCGCGATCTGTGATAGCCAAATCCCCATGGATCCCCATTTAAACCACCATTTAACTCTCCATGTTACATCAAATCCATTGAAATGAAGTTTTTTTAAACCGACATTCAATCCACTCAAAATCTGGTTTTTATCATTTTAAATCCCTATCCCAGATGCTGCATGGTGCTGCAAGATTCACCTACATTTACCCCAAAAATGGCACAGTCTTGTAGGTAAATATTCCAGCACGATGGAGCATCTGGGTATTGTTTTACTATTGCTGTTCTATCAGTACCCTCTGATAAACATACAACAAGCTATTGAACATGGCCATAGAAAGTTCGTTGATTTACCCATTAAGAATGGTGGGTATTATATATTTATATTTATATCCCCATGATATCCCCATTTTTGTTGCTCAAATCACCATATTTTTTGCCTGCGGCTTCTCCCGTGTTCATCTCCCAGCCTTTAGCGTCTCTGAGCCCAGGCGAATGTCGTGGGTGCCGGCATTTCCGCGGCTTCTGGGACGCAATAAACGCAGCGCTTTTTGGTATTTTACTACAGGATGGAGTCTGATATCAATGGTTGGTGGTTTGGAACATGTTTTTTTAACCATATATTGGGTATAATCATCCCAACTGATAGTGATATAATAATATCATATAGTCAATGGACATGCAACAGGATCCGATTTTGGAGGTACCGATTCCATAGAAATAAGGCCTATTTTTCAGGCCTAAATTTCAGGGAATATCCCAGCAAAATATGGCCTTATATGGTACAGTACCTCCATTTTAGGATCCTGGAATTCCCACTGAGGATGGAGTCTGATAGTTGGCTAAGTTGACTACAAACAATTGGTTCATTGGGAGTAATTGGGGGTAAACATATCCAGGAGTCGCGTTGTTCCTATGGCCCATCTAAGTATAAGTGCTTGAATTCTAGGGTTTATGGTAGATATAACTAGATTTCATGGATATTAATGGTGTTTATAAACCAACTTATAACTGGGAGGCCCCATCCTGTAGGGATTCATATGGGTATAACTTTTCAGAACAGTTTCAGCTCCTATAGTTAGACGGGGTTTATAAACCAACTTAAAACTGGGGCACCATCCTGTAGATAGAACGATGATGGAATGGAACTTCATAAGCATTTCATGGGGATATAATGGATTAGATCGAAAAAAATCATTGCTTCCAATGGTTGGGGGGGATGTTTTCCATTGTTTTCTTCCAATAAATGGTATAAATTGTTTAAATGGTGTTGAAAGCAAGTGTTCTTCATCATGTATTTATATGTTGACCAAGGTTAGACCAACAAAAACAACATTCCTTTTTCTTGCTTCTATGCTATATATATATGAGGTTTTCCATAAATGGTGGTACCCCAAAAGCTGGCTGGTTTATAATGGAAAATCATTCTGTAGCTGGATGATTTGAAGATGATTTGGGGGTACCCCCATGACTATTATGGTCAATTCTATCTTTGCATTCAAGCGTTGCTTCAAGCAAGACCTTTGTTTGAGATGCCACCAGGCTTGGGAACTTGGGATGTCAAAGATCTATGTACTCCAATGCTTCAGAAGTCGTGATATTTATTTGTTCCCAAATCTACTTCGGCTTATAGTCTACTCATACAAATTGGGAGCTTCTTAAAATGGGATCCCCAAGTCAACAAAGCTGGTTGGTGGTTGACCTACCCCTCTGAAAAATATGAAAGTCAGTTGGGATGATGACATTCCCAATATATGGAAAAATAAAGAATGTTTGAAACCACCAAAAAACCATAGGTGTCAATCCTAAAGCCGAATGACGACTGGATTCGATTTGGTGAACCCTTTCCCTTTCAGGAAACCTCCTGCCCTCTGCCCCCAAAACGGGGGGGAATTTCTCACCGCCAGGGCACTGCAAGAGCGCATTGTCCGAGTAGACATTGGCCACTTCCTGGGCAAAAGTGATGCAACATGACCTGGTTGGTGCTTGAGCCCTACCCCTCTGAAAAATATGAAAACTCGGCAGTTGGGATTATGAACTTATATGGAAAACATGTTCCAAACCACCAAGCAGTGACAATTTCACTTGCGAACAGTTCGCAAGTCAGGCAAGTCAGATGGAAATTGGCAACCAAAAAATTCGGAACTTATGGAGGTCATCCTTGAGTTTGGGGTGCCCCCATGACTCATTTTCCAAAACATGATCCACCAACATAGTATGCGACATATACAACATGTTTGCATGCTATGATTTAATATATTGCACATGTCTATACATTGGCATATAAACCAGTGTCCTAATATAAATGAATATACCATCTTGTTATTTAACAGTTCGCCATGGAAAATCACCATGCTATTAATCGGTAAACCATGGTAAGCCATCTATTTCTATGGGCCATGGCTTAACCATGGCAAACTGTTAGTCATAACCAGAGGGTTGATTTCATTTTTCACCACAGAACTATGTCATTAATACAATTTACCAACTGGATATTTTAGGATATCATCTGGTTATGACATTCACAGTTCGCCATGGAAAGAATCACCATGCATTTTTAAAAGAACGGTAAACCATCGAACTTTCCATTAGGGCCATGGCTTAACCATGGCGAACTGTGAGTTAGTCATAACCAGAGGATAGTTAAACTAACATAACTATGGAAAGATCCACCATTTTCAATTGGAAAATCCACTATAAATTACCATGTTCGATAGCTTTTTGTATGTTTACCAGAGGGTAACCATATATATTATATGATTACATAGTTAATAACCATTAATTAGATAACTATAGGTAAATGATAACTAGCTATTGAACTAATCATTATTCAATAGCTATTTCACATGATATGATCCCAAGTCATCTGGCCTCTTGCCACGTCGCAGGCAAGTAGAAGTCATCGATGGACACAGCCTGGATCATCCCACCAAGCGGAAGTAGCTTAGGCCTGGATCACCCGAGTTTTTTCGAGGATCCCAACCAGAACCATAACTAGTGATTATACCCTCTGGTAAACTAACGTAACTATGGAAAGATCCACCATTTTTTTATGGGAAAATCCACTATTTCGACTGGGCCATTTTCAATAGCTATGTTAGTTTACCAGAGGGTATCACTATGATCATCGAAAAAACTTTTTTTTAAAATTAACCCATCACTATGATATCAAAGTATTTATGATATCACCCGAGTTTTTGCGAACTGGAAGCCATGGCCCAGTCGAAAGTTCGTTGATTTATCCATGGACAATGGTGGATCTTTCCAGTTCGTTTTTTGTATGTTTGCCAGAGGGTAGGTGGATGTTCACCGCTAGGTTTTTTCGATGATCCATACCTATTGAAGAAATATCCTTTGATATGGATAAAACCTAGTGATTATAGTTATTATATCCATAACCATAATAAGTTATGATCCATACTTATTTTTGATATTGAATATCCTTATGGTTACTTATAGTGATTATAACCATAACCATAATTTTTAGTGGGGAAAAAAGCCCTCAGTCTTTTCAGTGGATCACCCTAGTTATTCGAAAAAGCCAGATGATCCACGAAGCAAAAAACACCGCTGGTGAATGGATGTCCAATCCCCAAATCATAAGCAACTATGACTTAGGGCACCATCCATGACTTTCATAAGTATTTTAGGGTGACATCCATAACTGGTTGGTGGTTGAGCCCTACCCCTCTGAAAAATATGAAAACTCGTCAGTTGGGATGATGACATTCCCAACTGAATGGAAACATAAAACATGTTCCAAACCACCACTCTTGTTCCACTCTTGTTAAACATGCTGCCAAGGTCGAAACGTTGACAGCCTGTTTTAAGGCGTCATCTAACAAGTTGAGATCCAAATGGTTGGGAAATCGGCATGTGGCCTCGCAGTAGGTAATGAATCCAGAGCTTTGGAATTGCGATGGACACCAATGGGAATCATCCTGAAAATCCAGTCATCAACTGCAGCAAGCCTATCCGGTGGCCATGGAGTGGCCAGGCACCCTGTATGCAAATTTAATGCCCGTGACACAGGTCTGCAATACTGGTATGAGATTCCAAGGCCGTGGTGACGCAAGGCCTCCTTGAGAACTTTGCAAAACCATCTTGTCCTTCGCTGAAATGGTATGTTCAACAACTCCAATTCAGGCCTGCTTGACCCAGCTTGCCAATGCGTTAGCTTGATGGGACCAACACCCCCGGCCAACAGGAAGTCAATATACAATTGAAATTGGGACACCCAAACAGTCGGAAATTCATTACCATACGTGTTTTGCCAATACCAGGAGAGGATCTGCCTTACCACTCCATCACCATACCATCTGGTCGCCGCTGGGGGAATGTGAAGGGCAGAAATAGTCCGACACGCTTGAGCAGGAACCTCAGGAGAGCAGCATAACTCCTCACGGAGTTCAACATCAGGTTCATCCATGGCACGTACCACTTCTTTGCTGATGGCCAAAATGACCTGCTGCACCGCGCGGGAAAAATCTCGGCTGGCCTGTACCGCATTAACATGACAAGCATACTCAGACCAAAATCCCTCCGGTCGGCGCCACTGAGCCAAGAGTGCAGCTTTGTCAGCCAGAGCATTATTCCTAATACACCAGTCTTCCAAAGGGCTACAAGCATGTTGTTCCTTCTGATGTGCTAAAACTTTGGTTATGGTTACTTCATGCGGAAAATCACTCAAACACTCTGCAATTGCAAGCCACAAGTCGGCATGAGCACTGTTTGGGCGTGGGGCCAAACCCCTCTGCAAACGCAAAAATCTTTTGACTACCGCATTGCAATCAGTCCACAGGAAAAGACGGACTGGATGTGCACGACCAATCAACAAAGCTCTGTAAATAGCATAAATTTCAGCTCGATAGGAACTTTGAAGCATACCCGGCAGGGGGCCACTGTCAATTACTTCGCTAGGAGTATCTGCACTTGTCCACGCACGAACTACAGACCAGGAAGCAACTCGACAGGAAGCATCATGTTGATTTAAACAACTGCCATCAGTGAAAAAATGCAAATCACCCGTGACCTCAAGAAGGTAGGGTGGTGGCGGCACACAAATCTGGTGAAGACACGCATACCATCTGCGGAGAGTATGGGGTCTAACACTCCAGCCATAGCATGTCAAAAATTCTGGTGCATCAGCAACAAGTTTGCGCAAGCTGTCAGGCAATGTGGCTCTTAATGGTTCAAACTTGTCACAAACCCAAAACCGATGAAACCTGCTGTCAACTGACTGACAGAATGGACAGAGATCACTTCCCGCCTCCTGGCAGTGAACCTTACAGTCTTGCGTTATGTGGGACCCATTCAAGCACTTCTGAAACAAAGCCCGATCATCATACGAAAGACCAGCCAGCCAAAGTCTCGTGTCCGTCGGATCTGCAAACTGCAAGTCTCGCAATCCCCACCTGTGTTTCACTTGTTGTGCAACAACCATTTGCCAAGCCCAGCCAATTCTCATACGCAGCTCGGTCAGGCAGCAAGAAAAGAGGCAAAATTCACCTAGGCAGTCATACAGGGTTCCCTGCGGTGTGACGTGCCAGCCTAAGAACTGCACACGAGCAAGTAAAGTCATGGTAAAGCTGTTGGCCGGTTGGGTAGCATCTCCATAGGCCAAAGCAGACAGCATTTTCAGAACTCTACCTTTATCACCACAATCCCTGATGCACCGAAATGTTTGCAAAATGGCCCAGCATTGGGGGTCAACAGTGGCTTGCTCTATTAACCCTAGCTGGATCCAGGCGTTGACGCCTGCACCATCTACTCCCAATCCCTTGACTGCTCCAGCACGCAATTTTTGAAAGGAAGCATCACTGACAGTGTTCGCTGCGATGGCGTGTAATGCACGCGGCCATGCAGCCGTGACTAGTGCTTTGATCTTGTTCCCATATCTGCATGCGGAAAGGCGCAACCTAGGCCATATGTCAGTCATGTCCAAAATTCGATCTTGAAGTGCAGAATTGGTGTGTTTTCTGGAGAGTTGAACATGGGCTCCCAAATTCTTGGCCCCCAACACCACTTTGAAACCCTGTGTGCGCAAAAGAGTGCGGCCTTCAGTGGAAATGGACCATGCATAAGCCTTCCTGTCATCAAGATGAAGATCCATTGCCGTGACAAAGCGATTCATACAGTCAATGGCTCCCTGAAGCAGGGTGGGATGGCAAGTGAGAAGCTGCCAATCATCCACAAAAGACACAGGCATACACAGCGGGAAATACACCCTCATCCATGTGTGAAAGCAAACATCCACCAGGACCATCGCAACACAGCTCAATCCACAGCCTTCTGGCACACCTGTCACACTCGCAACTCCCGATGAGAGAGAGTCTCGCAGCTGAAACCGTCGTCTCATGCTAGTGAGCGCTCCAGTCCATGAGAGCAAAACATATGCAGGAATTCCCATGTGTGCTGCCAGTTCCATCACGACAACCCTGGGCAAAAAGTTAAAGGCTTTGGTCAAATCTGCAACAGCACCTGTAAGGGGCACATCCATGGCAAATGAATCCTCGATCGTCCACAACAGTCGTGACCAAATCTGGGTGGCATGTCTTCCCGGCCTACTCCCATACAAAGTTGCTGGCAAAACCTCATCCAACCTGGTCAGTGCCTGTCGTGCATGAAAGCTACTCCAGCAGCGGTACAATAAGCCAAAAATGGTTATGGGTCTGAAATCAGACGGGCCACTTGGTGAAGCCACCTTGGCCAGGCTAACCACCCTGCCATCTACCAACTGACTTGGCCATGCACCAGTTGATTCAGCTACTGCATACATGTCACAAAAGGCACGCAAAACAGCCGGTGGCATACTTTTGAGATCTCTAAGTGTCACACCGTCAAAACCTGCAGATGTGCGGGATTTTTTGGATCTGATCACTTGGGCAAGTTGGACAGGTGAAATGGGATCCCATTGAAATCTACCAGGTGGAATGTGGGTCTTGGCAAAGGCAAGAATGGCATTCCAACGCTCAATCGGGACATCTGCATGACGCATCCACCGCTCTTTCCATGCACTCACAAATAAGTCCGCCAGAGCTTGCGGCGTACCTATACACTGGGTTTGGGAGAGAGGCATTCCCACCTTCACCCTGTCAAAATCATGCACCCAAACTGCATCGGCTTCATGATGAATGATGTCCAAAGGGATCCCATCACATAGGATCTGGGTTTCCTCTGCAAAAGCACAGGGTTTGTCAAGGACCAGTTTCCCTTCCTCCTCATCAATTTCAACCACTGTAGCCCGTATCGGCTGCAGCAGGATGTCAACCCCCGGCGCTGCAGAAGGCTTGATATCAGAGAAAATCAAATTGGGATTCTGTTCCCGTCTGTACTTTGCATACTGGCGCGAATACTTCATCAAGTCAGATTCAAGGCACCGTGTGGCTTTGGCAAGGCTGTCAAACATGGCTGTGGCAACATGCAGGGGCGGTGGTGCAATTGGATATTGCGTCGGAGCCCCTGAGGTTTTACACTCATTGATTTCCCACCAACCTGCAAAGTCCGGTTCAAAACCCTTGGCGCGCAAGATGGATCCCCAAGATTCAGCAACTTGAATGACCACGTCAGCAGAGCTGGTCATCAATCTACAAAAGGTTTGGAGTCTACGCACTTGACGCACCCATTGAGCATGTTTGACAGACACTCCACAAAATTGCGGCTGAAAATCACCATCACGACCTAACTTAACTGGACCATGCTGTGAGGTTCGCAGCTGTTTTGGTCTCAATCTGTGAGCCCTGCCTTTCATAGCGTTCCCAACCGGAAATGGGCAAACAACCGTTGCCTGGGTTTCAATGTCATGCCAAAGTTGTTGATAGGCCTGTGTGGGCAAAAGTTCATTACGCCAACAAACATCAGAACCAAACTCCTGAGGCCATGGAAAAGGTTTAGGCACAGGCCAAACCCAGCTTTTGGAGGCAAAACTTGGCATTCTAAAATACCCCTGGAGAACCGAATGGTCCGGCCAAACATCGTGTCTGATCACCACCTCAGTCAGCAACTCTTGGAGTTCAGGGCTAACATAAAGGAAGTCCTTTCTTGTCGCATGTTTGCAGGTAGGAACAACAGAAGTGCCCCACCTCTCATTGGCAATGTCTTGCAAATCTTTAAAACCCGCTTCATGTAGAATGGAAAACGCAGGCAATGAATCTTGCAAAACGTTAAAATCACCAGCTACATACCTCATACCCGATGTCAAGTGGCATACCTGCGCTGCCACGTGGTGCAAAAGAAACTCATTGTTTCTGATGTGGTTTGGATACAAATGCCCATCTGGTTCACCATATAGAACTGCACCAGAAATCCAAGCATCCTCTACCAGAGTAGTAGTCATGAGAGCCCTACCCGTGTCATTCAAACATTTGGGCATCGCAGAAGGCATAGCCCTGGTGGGATAGCTGGCAATCGTAGCTACCCCTTTCCAAGCCGTTTGTGACGTGAGTCCAGGCCTCAATGAAGTGCGGTCTGTAATGCAGTAGCGGTGTCTGGCTTTGGCCGCTTTGAGCCCAGCACGAAACTTGGAGACGTCTTTGCCAAAAAAATGGGTCTCTGAAACCATCCAAATATCCCCATTGGATAAGTGAGTAGAGAAGTATTGCGATTTGTTTCGCAACCCCGATGGATTGAACGCACCTAGCGAAAATGTGGCATCAAAATGGGCATCTGGACCAGGGTTTGACGCCTCCCCAACTCTTGTGAAACAAAAAAGCATCAGCAGGAGTTTCCATGGTCGAAAACTTCTCGAGCTGTCACTGCAAACCATTGGCGGCAAAATCAGGGCAAAGCAAGCAATGGGGATCAGGGCACTGCACCATCCATGGAACACTGTGCACATCCAAGACAAAACCATCATCATCAAGGACATCCAACCGACGGCAGTCATCCCCTCCCCTTTCTGTCATTCCATATTGTCGTCCCGTGGACGCTTTGAAAGCAGACCCCTGATTTGATTCATCTGCTGCTCGAACATCGCCTGTATGCTTTGAGACTGTGTCTCTAGCTGACCATGAAACTGGGTCGACTGCTGATGGATTTGGGTTTGGACAAGTGCAAATTGTTGGCTGCTCTGTGCAGAAAACTCTGTGAACTGATTCTCCAGAGACTGGTTCTTCTGCATCAGTTGATGAACTTGTCCCTCCAATGTCGAAAGCCGTGCAGGAACATCCTCATCCATATTCGACGGAATTTTCGCCAAAACGGCTGTTTGGATTCGCTCTTCCAGCTGTTGAATCCCATCATTGGCCAAAGTGGCCGAGGCAGCTGGCTTCGCTTTGGTATAGGCACCCCAGGGATCGGCATGAACCCATGGGTCAGTCTCATTGGTTGAGGCAGCAGTTGTGTGGGCACACAAGGACAAAGTATTCACCGATCCTACCGTCGCCCCAGAAAGCTGCTTCAATGGGGTTGTGGCAGTCTTGTGCTTTGTGATCACTACTTCACCATGAGTGGTGGTCAGAATTGTCTCTGGTGGCGCTTCCACACTCTGAAGAAGCCACATGGAACCTTTGCCTGGCACAGGCTGCATGGGTTGGAGCGCCTGTATCTGCCATCCAAACTGCTTCAGGGCACGTGTGATTGCTGCCCGATCGATGCCCCATGGGAAAGGACCCGCCACATACTGAACCTTGGGACCACTCGGCAGGAAAGTCGTGTCTGGCCTCACAATGTCATGGATCGCCTGGGCCTGGGAGTGCAAAACTCTCACTCCTCTGCGTTCACCCAACCTTGCAATGCCAATGACTGCCGGGTTGGTCTGACGTAAGTGGGCAAGTTCACTGCTGGACATCCTCGGCGCCCAGATCACAACATACTCATCCAAAACCTGCTTTCCGTCAGGGGTTCGCGGTTCAAGATAGGCACCTGACTGACCGCTTCTGGCAAGCAAGTGATGCAAAATGGCTCTCGGGATTCGTATGCAGACTGAAAACACCTCAGACTTGGCTGGTGGGGACGATCGGAAATTCAATGTGAGGAACTGTCGCCTCCACACATCCATGATTGGCTCCTTCACTGGCAAATCTTCAACGTTATGCCATCCCTCGCATTTGCAGTTGTCCTCATGACACCTCCTCAACGTAGGGAAGATATTGACAATCTGTTTGATTGGTGCCTGGGTGAAATCATCCCAGGAACCTGCAAATTCATCACGATATGCCAAAATTTTAACCGTCACAACATCAAGTGGGTCCAAAGCAATGGCGGTGGTGTTGACATGCTTTTCAACAAATCCGACTCCCAACTGCACAAGTGTGGCCTCTACCAACAGTGGTTCCGAATTGACTGAGCAAATACAGGGCACCATAAGCTTGGTATGGGGCAGCGCCGTTTGAATGTCAACATGTGGTTCGCTGAGGACAGCAATCGCAAGTGGTCCATTGGAAACAGGTCTGCCATTCTTTAAATACGGAAGGGCATCATGGTACGAGATCATGGCAACTCCGGCAGCCACTGGGCCAATTTGTTGTGCTGCAATTTGTGGCACAGGCTGGCCAGCAACACGAAAAGCACCCTCAAGCAAAGCAAGTTTCGCCGGGTCCAGGATTTCAGCATTCCACCTCGGGGCTTTTTCCCTACTGGAGCACCTTTGTTCGACTCAACCACAGCTGCCAGTTCTTCCGGCAAAATGAACTGAAAACGGACATGGTTAGCAATGGTCTTAAGAGATCGCCAAACATTCTTTGCCTTAAGAGCATTCTGTAAGGGCTCAGAGCCAATGGCACGGATAGCTTGCTGAGATCTCTGTTCCAAAAGCCCATCCGGAACCCCATGCTTGGCCAATTCATCTGAAAGGGCTTTCACCAATGCAGTGGATGGTCCAGAACCCCAGGCCACCGGACAGCGGCATGCTTCATCCAGGTAAACTGCTTGCACAAAGCCAGCTTTCATGTTTGAATGCATGTACCTCAATGCCAGTAAGTCCTCAGGGAGGTCAGCTCCCACGATCAAATGGCCCAAAAAAGCAATTGCTGCAGCACCACACATGTCATGTGCAGGCACCCTTTGCGGAGTCCAATGGAAAACCACTTCATTAAATCCGAAATGAGAACGCAATACCTCCATGAAAGGTTCCAACTTGGCAGTTTCAGTAATGCCATCATGCAGCAAATGAACAACCAATGTTCTCCCATGTGGGGCAACCCAAATTGGTACCCAATGTCTGTCAACAAGCAGTGCTGCAACAACATGGTGGCCATTGTCAGCGATCTGCGGATGGACCCGGCACCAGGATTCAAAAAGGCCCTTACCAACAGTATCCCATGTGTGGAGAATCAATGGATCAACCGTCTCAAAACCAGGAATAACAGGACTCCTTTGTCGTGTCACATTGTCAGCATGTGCAAGCATGTTTTGGATATGAAACCGGATTTCATCATCTCCCCACTCTTTGTCATGGTATCTCAGCAGGGCCATACGGGCCTCTTTGGAGATGCACGTGTGAGAGAGACCGATTGCTGGCTGGGGCGGAGCATCAGGCAAACCCTCAGTGGTTGGTGGCATGTGAGCATGATCGCCCTTGCCCCAAATCCATGGTCGAAAGGCCATTTGACAGTTTTCAATTGCTGCTCGAAACTCACTCCGCATCCGCTGATGAATGATCTCAGCCTCATCATTGGTGGTCGGCAACATGGTGTGGCATACAGCATATGAGACAAAAGCCATGGCAAGAGCTCCACATTTGTCTGATGAGAAGAACAACCTGTGGTGCCGTTCAAATGATACCCCCAAAAAACCCAAAGCATGCGCAAGATGCTCACACATCATGTTGAGTCTCGAGTGATCACTGCCTGGAGTGTCCCAGGTACACACGTGCAAGTTGTCAGCTTGGGGTGTCATAATGACCGGGATCCAGTGTTGATCAATCATACATACAGTGACAACAGTCATGGCATGCAACTTGATTTCAGGATGTTGCAATCCCCACATGGAGCAAGCTTGGGTTCCATGGTGGACCCATCCGGTTGAGAGCAAGGGATCCAGGAGAAAATGTTTCAATGGCTGGCTTTCCTCATGTTGTGTGCGCACCCCTTCAACTGAATTGAGAATCAATGTCAAATGGTGACGGATTTCATCATCACTCCATGTTCCTGCCTGTGCATTAAGGAGTTGGATACGATCTTGCGGTTGAATGACTTGCTGTCTCAACGCCCAAACATGTTGGTCATGCACTACCACCGGCACCTGGAGCTTCAACAGTTGGTCAGCATCAAGACCCAACAGGGGAGCAGCAGAAATCCATGAAAAGTTGAGTGCTTGCCTGTGGGCATCTGGACTGGCAAGATTCATCCCATCATTTCTTGATTCAATGGACATCAAATCAACCTGTGTGGCCTGCACTCCACAGATTGGTTGGGACCACTCTACTGTCGGAGAGATGGTCGGAGCAACGTTTGCATCATCACTGAGACCAGGATGTTTGACACCCTCGTCATTTCGCACCTCAACACGCTGAGATTGGATTTCTTCAGTGGCAGGGGAATCCTCATATCGAATGCAAATGACTTGACCTGCTTCAATGACATGCCGGGGTGACAACTCAACACCATATTGGTTGACGATGGTTGTGATTTGCAAGTCACCTACCAGTTTGGCTTGAGCTCGGACTAACTCATGAATCATACCCCCTGGAGAGACCGTGAGGGTGATTGGATCAGCAAACTCGTGAAAGAAGACCACCCTACACACACCTTCAACAGGACTTGGCAAGTTCGGTCCATGTTCACTGGGTTGTTCAAACCATGGTGTGGGAGCCTCATCATTCCGTTCACAAGAATCATCAATACACATGTCATCCGATCCCGACACATCATGCATTGGAGTGTGATTACCTTGTTGTTCTCTAATGATCAGGTCAAGGATCGACGCAATGGTGATTTCATGTTCGCCCAGCTGAGGCCATCGAGCTGGATGCATGAGTTCATGAATGGAGAACTGAGAGTATTTCGTCCAAAACCTGATGAGAGAAGCCATCTTTTCATCACAAATGGGCTCAGTCACACAGGGCCACACCTGTCTGCATCTCATCAAAACCCACGCCTGGTACGCCTGTAACTGTGCAAATGGTGTGAAAGGTACACTTCCAAACCTCAGTTGAGACAGCCTACTGGCCAGGCATGCGAAAATCCACAATGCTTGAAGGGGGCTCGCCATTTGCCCTGCAGCAGCCAAGGTGAGTCGCGGGTTACTCCCAAAATCAATAATGGGGTCAAATCCCAGAAGTGCAAGACATTCATTTGGATGGATGTGTCGGATTTCTTGGTAACAGCAATCGGCAGTTGACCTCACCAGCAATCCAAACAAACCTTTCTCCTCAAGCCTCTTCCAAGAAAGCCCTGATGCACGGCATCCGCATTCACAAGCCACAAGTTGAGATCCCCATGAATGTAATGCGCAGGGGGCGCAACCCTCATGATTCAGCAGGTATCTTGCAAAATTGTTGTCATCAACTCCAAATGCAGTTCTTTCAATCGCTTGAAGCAACAACTTCTTCTCATCTTCAGGAGACCAAGCCAAGATCCTAGGAATGACTTGTGCAACCTTACTCACAATATTCAGTCGTGGCCAAGTGTCAATCTGAACCTTACCAATCCATTGAGCTGATAACACCCACCATGCACGTGATCGCCTGGATGGCCAAACATCGTTCAAATGGAGTTCCGTCTTTGTACAATGGAAATTGGTGGCTTCCACAAACTTCTGGATCTCGCAATTGACCCAGCTATTTGCCGCAGCTGGGATGACGCATTCCAGGATGACCACTTGGGCCTGAGTGTAAAAGGCCGTGGCCAAAATTCCTCGCAAGCTCAGTGCACGGGCATCCTTGCCCCCTTGCTGGTCTCCAAGGGTGGAGAATGGCTGACATGCGTATCCTGCAGCTATTGTGGAGGCACCTTTGGAGTAATTCCAAACCTTGCACATCACATCTACTGAGCACACATCGCCAACCAATGTTTCCACATCACATTGCTTACGATAGAGCTGAGTCATCTTTTCATTGAAATCCACCGCAAGAACAGGAGAAAAACCCAATGGGGCCATTCCTTGACAAATTCCTCCAAATCCCGCACACAATTCAACCACTTCACAAACTGATGACCATGACGGTCGAGCATGTTGAAAAGTTCTTGATTCATCATCCAAAATCAAAACAGGTTTGGGAAAATGCTGTCGCAACTTGGCATTCATGAAGGAAAACAAGTCCCCACTTCCATTGATGAGTCCAGAAACCAAGAAATGGTGATCGCCAGGCATCGTATGGAAAAGGTGTCCATCATGTCCCGGGTCCCAACAAACCAGTTTCGATTGATTGGATTCGTTCTGTTGGCTTATTATCAAACAGATCTGCCCTTCTTCATTCAAGGATGAGGAATGTGACAGTCCATTGTTTTGGGACTGCCTCATTTTCAAACAACCCCATACAGGCACCAACTTTTGGATGTACCCTCTGGTTATGTCAAAATAGCTATTGAACATGGCCATTTATAGTGGATTTACCCATTGAAAATGGTGATTTTCAATAGCTATGTTAAATTACCAGAGGGTATGTGCTACGAATTTTATGCAAACAACAAATAACATTGAGCCTTTTGGTCTGTAGTCTACTCAATCCCATCTCATGAAATACCAGTTGGTCGATAGTTTTCCCTACCATGGGTTATCATAATCCCCACCGGGGTATTGTTAAATGACTCAAGTGGACTACCGATCAATGGCCAACGACCATGCCGTACTAGCGGCCCTCCATGTATCCCGGCAAGTGATTGGGATCTTTGTCACACTTGAGACCCTTGCCTTTCCCCCAAACAAAGAAATGGTTCGGAAATTGGAGATATCTGAGCCTCTAAAGAGCTTTAAGGTCCCCAGTTTTGACCAAATCACCACAAAAATCGTGGCACATTGCATAATATGAAATTCAATGATGCCCAAACCTCAACCCTCTAAAGTCGTGACTCAGGTTGAGGAACAAACAACTTCTCTGAATTGAGCCATTGGAATCTTGAGAGTCTTTTATTGCAGCAGTATGCGATTTTGCTCACCAAATCGAAGACCCAGAACCAACAAACATAAACTCATCCAGCCGATACCCTCTGGTAATTTAACATACGAGTAGCTATTGAAAGTTGCCCGTGTATAGTTGATTTACCTATTAGAGATGGTGATGTTCCATAGCTATGTTAGTTTACCAGCGGACAGAAAGTCCCGGAAAAACCAAAGTTTCCACATGACGTTTCCATTTCCCGGCCTGAAAATTGAAGCCATCAGCCACAAAAAGTGCCTGTTGAGTGGAGAAGACCAATTGGTAGGGAAGAATCACCTTATTTTTTAGTAGCAAGTAAGTACCCTTAAAAAAGGTTGTTTTACTCCAGGTCCATATCTCAATACTTTTACCAACATTTTTTTTGGTACTTGGAGGGGCTAAGTGACCACAGATCCTTGAATTTCGGGTCATTCAGAGCCAAGTTAGTGGATCCAGTTCAAAACGTTCCAAAAGTTCATCCACAGTATGTAACTAATGGGACTATGAAACACTGAAAAAATAGTGGGCTTATGATCATCTACCATATTGGTAATTCCCACTATTATGTTGGTTTTGTGTTTGCCCTACATGGAGAAAATTCCATTATTTATCTATGTAAAACAATCACAGTTTTAGGGATAAGTTGCCCATCTACCAATTGGTATCAACTTATGATACCATGAAACGCTTTGAAACATGATTATCATGGTATTTTGCCTATCAACTGGTGATTTCGCTGGCCCATCCACAGTATGCTTTGAAATAATAGTGGTTTTTCATGATGGTTATAAGTTATAAATCATCCAGTTATAAATGGATTATAATCAATAATCCCATGAAAACTATAGTTCGATATATCACCGACAAAAAACCAGCCTGTGACATTGGACACACATTTGCACCAACGAATCGCGTTCACAAAACTAACAGAACTGTGGAAATATCCACCATTTTTAATTAATGGCAATTTTCAATAGCTATTTTGACATAACCAGAGGCTATGATTCTTAACGAAAAATTTGGGCATCACCTTGTGGTGATTTTGGTTAAGAATCATCCCGCTTGAGCGTCGCACTCCTGGTGGCTCCATCCCCCGAATCAGCGGCGGCTTGATCGGCTCGTTGGGTGACAAATTCCAATGGCGCTTGAAAAATGAGCAAACACACTTCCACCAAAAATGAAGTTATAGTCCATATTTCCACATATTTCATGAAATAAAAAGTCACAATCATAGTTGTTTCAATCTTATTTCAACACTTCCGCCATTGGTGGTTGAAATGATGTAAGAATTTATGTTATAGATTGTTATAGTCCATATTTCAACGTATTTCGACCACCATATTTGATTCAATCCATATTTCAACATATTTCGAGCACCATAAAGCATCTGTGCCATGGTCAAAAGCATGGTAGATGGTTTATGATCATCCCATATTCCTAACATGCTGGGTTTTCTTCTGCATGTAATTCCCTTTGAAAATGGATTGATGATTTTCCCATCCCCCAATATAATATAGGTATACCATCTGGTTATGACTAACATAGCCGTGGAAAATAACAATTTTTAATAGGTAAACCATCTATAAATGGGCCATTTCCCATGGCTATGTTAAATAACCAGAGGGTATATAGGTAATTTCCTATAATAATATAGGTATATAATCAACTTTTGAGCATTGCACAAATTGACAATCCTGACAATCCGTCATTATTATCATAACTATTAACAAGCCATTCGCCAACCCAACCGGTTGGGGTTGATGGCAGATCAGTATTGACGATTAATTAACCATCATCAAACCACTATTATTTCAAAACATACTGCGGATGGGCCAGCGAAATCCTGCACCAGTTGGGAGATGGGCAGAATCCCATCATAATCCCATAATGTACAGTGTTTCATAGCGTTGCCAATCTTAGATACCCTGCAAAAAATAAATTCTTTGCTGGTGAACGTAGATATTCCCAGCCAGATACCAAAAGACTAGTTAGGATGAGTTTCTATCATTTTCTATCCATCTAAGATTCACCTAGCAACCAGTATTAATCATTATTAACCATGATTAACCCATTCAAAATGGTGATATTACCATTAAACCAACCATTTCTGGCTGATAGTTACCTTATAGTTACCAACTGGAAACATACCTCAGCCAGAAATTTTCAACGATCGTCACAGGGTGATGACGACCTGAAAACCACGCCTCAAGCAACTGCATGGTGGTGGTCTTGCCAAACCCTTGCGGCCTCAGTGCTGCGTGGTTTTTGCCTAAGAATATCAACGAACATGAGATCATGTGTAAACATGGCCATTTATAGATCATTTACCTATTGAAATAGTGATTTCCCAGTTCGCAAAGTGTTAGTTTACCAGAGGTTACACAGTTGCATCCCAATCATGGCCAATCTTAGATACCCCGCAAGAAATTAACCTTTCAGCTCGGTCAAAGTAGATATTCCGAAATTTATTGCAAAATTTCAAGGATTAGCAACTCTATCCATCCAGTTGGTTGGCCAAGAAGGTGTGATGTTGTTCATAGGTAAATCATCATAAATTGCATATAAAATCTCACTTTTCACGTCAAAAAATCCTATGTTCATCGATTTTTCCGTGGTTAAACCTCAATTTTCCTGGATTTTTCCATGGCAAACGGGCGAACCTTCGACTCTGCACCCTGTCTCAGATGCAGGCGCAGAGATGCCAAAGACGACGGCGCCCCCGTGGCTCCTGCAGAGAGTGGGGAAATCAATGGAATTTTCATTAGAATTAGACAGTATCAATGGATTCCATAGATTAATAGTATACATGAAATGGATATCATTTCGTAGAATGTTCTAATGAGAATCTATTGATATACTTTCCATAGTATCATTGGAAATCATAATCAATGGATAGATTATGAATATCACTAGATTAATATCTGTCAATCAATTGATATCCATAAAAGATGATTATCATGATAATGGTAATCTATGGATAATCAATACATGATTAATGGATATCAATAGATTATCATTAGAACATTCTACAATGGAAATTATAGTAGTAGTAATTGAAATTATATTGATTGGTATCAATCTATAACATTGATAATCATTGATACTACACCCCAGGTGTGATGCCATCCCACATCAGTAATATTGGTCAATGATGGTGATTAATGGTTGAGAATGATTAATAACGCTTATCATTAGACAATTCTACTATTATCATTATTAAAATATATTAAAATCTAGATTATTAAGCCTAATGAAATCTAATGAATGGTACCATACTTTTCTTCAATGGGCATGGGAAATTAGATACCCCCTAAAATTAAGCGGTATATCCTAAAAATTAACAGAATCTACTGTCTCCTGGGACCTTAAAATTTGAACCAGTCCCATGTCTTTCTTGGATTTTATTGGTTACAAAGTGAGGCCCAAGATATCTAAGTTGGTTTATAACTCCAATAACTATGGTTTATGGTATTTATAACTATAGTTACTGGGGCTTATAAACCAACTTATAACTGGGGGGCCTCACATTGTAACATTTAAGCCCCAAAGGGACCACAGATGGACTTGGATATGTTCAATATTACCCATCTAATTATTGCGCTACCCAATATTTTGACCTATACCCGATCGGGAAAAAATTGGTACAGTGGGATTCCCATCCAGTTCGAACAGTTCGAACATATTTTATTTCACCAATGGATCAATGGATGAACCATGGAAACTTGACATTTATAGTGGATTACCCTCTGGTAAACTCTCACAAAAAAAACAATGGAAAGATCCACCATTTTTGATGGGAACATCAACGAACTTTCGACTGGGCCATGGCTTCAAGTTCGCAAACTGTGAATGTCATTACCAGGCCGGGTAAGTATAGATATATCCCCTATAGATTCCCTATAATTCCCTATAGACTCACTTCATCGATTCCCCAAATGGTTAATCACCAGGCTGGGTAGTCATTGATGGTTAATCCATCTCACCGGGTAGCTTCTATCATTTTTTATTGGTTTAAGGGAGGACCATCTCACCGGAAACCATCGTGAAAACTAACCATCCAAGACTTTGAGGGAACTATCAGGAGCCAAGTTCTAGAGGTATGTTAGTAGCAAAGCCAAAGAACTTGGGGGTACCATCTGGTTATGGCTAACATAGCGTAATGGAAAATCCCGAAAATAAATGGAGGTTTAGTTCGCTGGGAAAATCATCTATTTCTATGGGCCATTTTCCATGGCTATATTAAATAACCAGAGGCTATATCCCCTGAAATTTAGCACATAGGCCTTTTTTCTATGGTAGGTACCTCCAAAAAATCGGTGCCTGAGCCCGGACATTTCCTATGGATTCACCATTTTTGAAGAATGGCAGCGGAGGATTTCCAGAAAATTCTGGAAAACATGAAACTCCCACGTTTTCTCGGCTGCCTCACTATGCAACACATTGCAAGCTGCCTGTCTCTTGGCATCTTAGATTTCTTAGATCGGCAAATTCCCCTGGGTTCATTCCACTTCAGACTGCAACCAATGACCACATGTTCCTCACAATGCATGACCTACACTACTTTTGACGCTTTTAAAGTTGAAACCAACAGTTTGTTGGTTTATAACAAATTTGGTAGCTTGAAAGCCACGTTTCGAGTTGAAACCAGCATTTTGTGCTAGTTCAAACCATCATTTCATGTTAGTTCCGAAGTTGAAACCCACATCTTTGTTGGTTCTTCAACCACACAAGTTCTACTGAAAAAAACTCGATGAAGAAGGGATAAATCCATATCACCATATCTAAAGGATAAATCCATCATTCAATGGATTGGTTTAAGGGAAAAATTAGAGGAAAACCCCATGATTTTCATGGGAAAATCTATGGCTTCCGGTTAAGATTTTCCCAACAAAAGCAATCCATTCACTATATACTATATACTGTAGATTATCATGTGGATAGATCTTAGTTCTTACACCATATCTACAGTGACAAATCCATCATTCCGTTCAAGATTTTCCCAACTAAACAAATCCATTGATAGTCCCAGGATAGTCCATCATGTATATTTCTGTAAATATTCCATTCATATTCCATTGTATGATACATCCATCATAGTTCTTTGAACATTTCTGAAAAAAAAAACGCCTTTTTCGTTGCTGGAACCCACCCTAGATCCGGTTCCTGGAACTGCGTCTTTCCAGGGCTTGATGCCGCATCCAGAAGTACAAGGGCCTTGGGGCCGAACTGATTCATGCCTGGGAACCCAAAGGGTACTTAGATGGGCCATGGAGTTAGTTAACTAGTTTGTAAATGGCTTATAATTGGGACTTTTTTTAGATGGGCCATGGAGTTAGTTCACTAGTTAGTAAATGGCTTATAATTGGGACTTTTTTTGGGTTATAACTCCAGTTACAAACTAGTTAACTAACTCCATGGCCCATCTAAGTTCCTTGAAAATAGCTGGTGAAATGATCTATGGTAGTTATTTTAGTGTACCATGATTAACAATATTTAGTGAATAGCTACATTGTAATAGTGAATGGATGATTCTTCACCCCAAATGTGGTAGTAATATATGGTACTTGGATGGGCCATGGAGTTAGGGAAAACTAGTTAGTAACTGGAGTTATAACCACCAAAAAATCCCAATGAAATAAGCCATTTACTATCTAGTTTTGTTAACTAACTCCATGGCCCATCTAAGTAGGAATAGCTGTTGATCTCATAGTCCTGGAAGTACTATGTTGATTCCTGGAGTCTAAAATTGGATTTGGATTTACCCTCTGGTTATTTAACATAGCCATGGTATAGATGGCCCATTTATAGATGGTTTACCGAACTTAAAAATGGGGATTTTCCATGGCTATGTTAAATAACCAGATGGTAAATTGCAACCTTATTGATGAGGGGAATTTCAGGATCCAATTGATGGAGGTACGTTAGTACCATATGTTTGGCCATATTTTCTGGGGATATTCCCTGAAATTTAGGCCTAAAAAATAGGCCTTTTTTCTATGGTAGGTACCTCCAATAAATCGGATCCTGAAATGGCCATTGATTTTTGATGAGGGGAACATATGATGCAGGATTTTGTGATAAAGATTTAACTCAGCCTATGGGAATATGAGGATATTTAACCAATATATGGGTTGGGTATGTGAAACAAAACGGGGATTTAACCCCTATGGCAATACGGCAAGTTGCAACATTATCCTCAAAGGTTTCAGCAAATCCCCATATTTGGTTGCCAACATTTATGTTCAAACCCACATATCGTATCAAGTTGGTTGTATCCAATATCATATTCCATAAATCATCCCCCATGATGATGACTTTTGATGACTTTTGTGGTGACAATATCAATTCTTATCAGTTCTCCATATGTCCAGTTAACCTCCTGTCAGAGGAGGCAAGGGACAAGGCTTCAATTGAAACTCCCCCATTTACCCTCTGGTTGTGACTAACATAGCCATGGAACATGACCCATTTGTACATAGTTTACCTATTAGAAAATATGGAAATATGGAGATTTACCCTCTGGTTATGACATTCACAGTTCGCCATGATTTTTCGATGGCCCCAATCGAAATAGATGCCTTACCTATGAAAAATGGTGGATCTTTCCATGGCTATGTTAGTCATAACCAGATGGTTTTTATCGATGATTTTCCCAGAACAAAACCTCCATAAATCGAGGGACATTCCTTGGGCACCATGTTCGACAACCAAGTTGGGTACCATCTGGTTATGACTAACATAGCCATGGAAAGATCCAGCATTTTTAAGTTCGGTAAACCATCTATTTCTATGGGCCATGGCTTAACCATGGCTATGTTAGTCATAACCAAGTTGGGTATATCAGATCCAAACGTGGTTTTTTTACCATCCACCGTGGGAATATCAGATCCAACAGGATTTGATAAAACAAATAGCCCAAGTTTTATGATCATTGTTACCCTCTGGTAAGCATACAAAAAGCTATTGAACATGGCCATAGAAATAGTGGATTTACCTATTAGAAATGGTGGATCTTTCCATAGTTATGTTAGTTTACCAGAGGGTATATCATCCAAAATATCCTTTTTTTTCACAGTTCTGACAATGGCACATATGACTAGGTCAACCAACTGGATGGGTAGAAACTAATCCTGATAGGATCTGTTGCTATAAATAGGGATGGGCAGAAACTAATCCTGAATAATCTTTTGCAATAGGAATATCATGGAATATCTACTCACCAGCCACCAGTTTTTGTCATTTCTTGCAGGGTATCTGGCTGATTTGATTGGCAATGGTTTTATAATCCATATAAACAATATGTCATAGCATATTTTTAGTGGGGATATTCCATTTATATATATATATTATATATATATATCTACTAATTTCTGTAGAGGTTCAATCAGATCACCAAAATTTAACGAAAGCAATTTCAATCTGCCAAATCGCTGGGTCCCAGGTCTCTCCAGGAGTCTCCAGGAGTCCCTCCAGGTCCCCAACAAGTACAAGTGGTAAATGCGCTTGGACATCTGGCAGATAAGTGCATTCGTCGAAGTGGAAAGGTGCGCCACATCAACAGTTGCGCACGTCTTGGATGTGGTTCTGAACATATAACATCATATAACTATATTAAAGGTGAAGTGATAATTCTATGTATATATATGTGTATAACTAATGGGTATAATCATGGATATATAACTAATGAGTTGTGATTATTCATGGGGGTATTATTTATATTTATAACTAAGGTAAAACTGTATCACTATGGGATTTTAAGCTCCATAACTTGGGACGTAACCCCCCAAAAAACTGTGGTTATATAACCCACTTATTACCCTCTGGTAAACATACAAAAAGCTATTGAAAATGGCCATTTATAGTTGATCTACCCATTAAAAATTGTGATTTTCCAACAGTTATGTTAGTTTACCAGAGGGTATCCATCATAAATCATAATCTATCTATGAAATAATGATCTAATCCAACTATGATCATCTACCATATTGGTAAATCCCACTATTATGTTAGTTTACCAAAGGGTAGTATACCCCCCAAAAATCGGCATTCTCATTGAATCACAGGAAAAATGATGATTCACCAATGGATTGAGTTCTTTTTTCCAGCACTGATTCACCCATGTGTCATACTCGGCCTGGTAAACTAACATAGCTATGGAAAATCACCATGTTTAATGGGAAAATCCACTATTTCTATGGCCATTTTCAATAGCTATGTTAAATTACCAGAGGGTAAGCCCAGCAATGAATCTTCGAAAGTCGTTTTAGTCACGAGCATTCATGGTTCATGTGCCAAGCCAGCAGTCATCATTGCCAATCAGCCAGACACCCTGCAAGAAATAAAATTCTTAGCTGGTGAACGTAGATATTCCTATTGCAAAAGACTATTCAGGATTAGTTTCTACCCATCCCTATTTACAGCAACATATTCAAGGATTAAACTACCCATCCAGTTGGTTGACCTAGTCATATTTGCCATGGTCAAGTTGCATTGCCATGTGATGTATAAATTGTTGGGGAAATCAACAATAGGAATTACGATAGGAAGAATGATGACTCATCATTAACACTAGGGATTCAATATTGGCTCAATGGTTTATGGTAATCCCTTGCTTTTTGTTTTATCCGAACATCTCCGAACTAGTCATGGGTTTATCTGTTCATCCATACGGTGGATGGGCCAGCGAAATCCGAATCACCAGTTGGAAACGGTGGTAAACATCCCATTATTTATATGGTTCCAACCATCCAAGGTCAACCATCCAAGGTCGTTCAGGATTTCGCTGGCCCATCCAAATCAGATTGCGCAGGAAAATTATAAATTCACTAGTAGTTCATTATCCCAATCATCACTAGATTTTCTATAGTTTTTTTTCCATAGATTTCGCAACCATCCACATCATATTCCATAAATGGTGGTACCCCTAGTTATCATCCATTTTAATGGGAATTTCCCTGATAAACCATCCCAAATTGGTGATTTTGTGATCTTTTTTTCGCTGGCCCACCCCGAGGTATCATTTGATGGATTGATTATTTTTACTCATCCCCCAAGGACCCGTTGGGACTGACTGGGTATGACTGGGTTAATCCAATCAAAGTAACACCATGATGGGGTTTAGTGGGATTGTATGGTAGGTTTATGGTGTTTTTTTATGGAATTTCATGGTGGTTTTATACAAAATGGCATAAATCGAATCCAATCGAATCTAATCGACTCCAATATACCCTAAACCCTGTCATCTTTTACATGGCTTGCTGGAAAATCCAACTGTTTTTAATACGATAAATAGAGGTTCTAAATGGGATTTAAATAGGACATCCATTAATTGCCATGTTTGATTCTCGGGTAATCCAACCTAAGCTTATCCCATCCGTCTCTGTGATCTCTCATCTCTTCCAAGATCTTCCAATCACGCCAAGCGCTGCCTGCTCTTCCATCTCTTGAGGAAGAATGGTGCCAACTCTCAACTGCTCCTGGGCTAGCAATGAGCCAACTGCTGGATGCCAAAACAGTTGGGCAGTACAGGCTTGGGCATTAAAAAACAAAAAAGGGGAAGCTCAATACAAGACCAACTTTATGATTTGTTTCAAGTGCCGCACTCTAAATCAATGGCCGCGCTAGGTCTGCGGAGGACTGGTTTGCCTTCCGTACTATGTCCAAATTATGTCAATTCCGGATTGATACTCTCCAGTAAACTAACAGTAGCTATTGAACATGGTCCATTTATAGTTGATTCACCTATAAAACAATGGTGATTTTTCGTAGCTATGTAAGTTTACCAGAGGGTGAGCCTGTGATCAAAAACGCATTGCGTGCCCCGCTTTTTCAGGGATGATTTGCTACGAAAAATGGGTCCCGCCGCAATGAACAGCCCACGGGGTGCTCAACATCGGGGGTTGCCATGATTAGAAAAAACCATTTCTTCCCATTCTAACTCCGTTTCATAACAGTAAAGTGGTAGGTTCCATGGTTCTATCCCCATTTACATCCATCTGGGTAAAATTATGATATTTCACTAACCTGAATTATGGCCATTTGGGGATGATTCCCCTTATTAACATGATTCCAGGGTATGGGAGAACAGTGAGGTCGTGATCAAATTTACCCAGATCCATTTACTAGGCATATCCCTAGTCAGAATGATCCCTGCCGGGATGTTGCCCACTGCCCCATGAGGATCCGGACGGCAATCGCCTGGAGCATCTGACATCGATGGACACCGGAAATCCAAATCCATCAAACAAAAAACATCATTAGAACTTATTGTTATTATTTGGATGGAACAACATTACTGAATAACATCATCTTGGATGATATTAAAAAGTTAATAATATCATTGTTAATGATGGGATAATAATGTTTGGAACAATCATATTCATACTCAATAATTTAATTAGTTATTGATGTTATTGAATAACTTTTCAATATAATATATTGTTCTAATAATGTTCATGGAACCCAAATTATTGAATATTAATTCCTTCCTGCTAATATTAAACACCCCCTAAACGAAACCATGGTTTAGTGGGGAATTTCCACATAATTTTTCGACTTGATGGGATTAATATTCAATAATTTTTGGAATGTCATTGAATCACTTTTCAACAAGTAATTTTGCAATACCCTTCAGAAACTTTAGAAAAGTGATTCAATTAACCAATCATAATTAGAGCAATGTTTAGAAAATTACCAATCTAAAGGGTATTCGCCACATTCAATTACCAATGTTTTCAATAAGTAATTGGCATCAATCAAACATGGCGACCCCTCTTCACCATTTCGAAATGATTTACGGCATCTGGATGCCACCCCTCAGAGAGGCCTGAGCCTTGTCCATCCACTCCGCTATGGCAGGAGCAGGACAAATGAGAAGAAGTCGCTGGTACAAGGGACCTCTCAAGGCCGGAAAAAAAGCCCATTTTCGCATTCACCAAGTTTTTGACGGGTTTATAATCAGTTGAATTCTGATGTTTGATGTTTGAATTTTATTTATAGTACCCTCTGGTAATCTAACATATGTTTTTTTAAATCAACATTTTTACTAGGTAAATCATCTATAAATGGGCAATTTTCAATAGCTATGTTAAATTACCGGAGGGTAATATACATTATTTTTGATTGGTTACTTCATGTTGAGGGTGGCATATCTACTCATTTATCAGGCTCCAAACACACCAGAGACGGAGAGAAAGTCATGGAAAGCAAGACCTGTTGGGGTATATCACACATCCTCTCATTGATTAACCATGGATTTTGGGGTACCTACTTCAGAACCAGGATGAGTTTTTCACTGGTTTTGCAGGTGGGGGCAGGATGTATATTCAATGGTGATGGGGCAGGATGCGGTACCCAACAACCCACCAATTTTGGTGGGTTCAATTGTAGATCATCCGTTTTAGGCGGTTTTTTAAACTCATACAAGACATGTCCCTTAACTTATTTTGTGCATGAATTGTAGACAAACACACCGCAGGAAACATGTTTATTGGCAAATCATAATGACTAGTATAACTGTGTGTGTATCCCATACCATGGTTTCATAATGGATGGGGCAATGTTTTAGAATTTTAGTATGCCTATTTCATTTCATAAATCCAAGTTATAATGGTTATTCCAAGCTATAATGGTTATTTCATTTCATAAATCCAAGAGACATATGATAATCTGGTCATGTAATGATTTCACAATCCAAGGTTACATATATCATATGATAATCAAGTTAATCAGGTTACATTAATGTGAATCATGCGGAATGACCGACTTCTTTTCCCAGTCCATTGATTCACTTGATATCTCCCAGGTGGGCATCTCTGGGTCAAACTCGTGCAAAGTCGTGGAAACTCTGACCACCAAATTGACCTCTCTATGGCTCTTTTGGCGACAATTTCCATATAAATTCTTGCTTGTATATCCACTGGTTGGTGGTTGAGTATACCAACCCATCTGAAAAAATATGAGTCATAGTCAGTTGGGATGATGAGATTCCCAACTGTTTCTGGAAAGTCATAATCCATTCATGTTCCAAACCACCAACCAGTCCGATTAATGAGTTAAGGGTTACCCTCCGGTAAACAAACATAACTGTGGAAAATCACCATTTTTGATGGGTAAATCAACTATTTCTATGGGCCATTTTCAATAGCTATGTTGAATTACCAGAGAGTATTTCATCCAGTTGTGCCTCCCAATTATTGTAAGAAATACATCTAAATACAGTAAGCTACCATGTAAAAGAAGATGTTCAATGGGTAATCAGTTAATGGTTCATGGCTACACAAAACCTTGACGACACCAGAAAAAAACGCTGCTTTTGGTCGAAAACCTTGACGTATGAAATCCTCGATGTCGTCGGTCCTGCACCAGTAAAAGGGCCAAACTTAACTCGGGAGATGATTAATGTTGGATATGTTTGTTGTGGGATATATATATATATATATTTATGTTTATATGATATGTGATATGTGTATATATATATATGGTTGGTGATAGAGCCCTACCCCTCTGAAAAATATGAGTTCGTCAGTTGGGATGATGGAATTCCCAATATATGGAAAAATAAAAATCCTGTTCCAAACCACCAACCAGATGATTAATGTGGGATGATCCACCAAGTATTCTTGATGCCTTATTCATGGGATATGAATGAATGATGATTGAATAAAGTGGAATATGATTAATGGGTTAATGAAATGGGAAGGGTTTATACCACCTATTGATGGTGATTTGGGGGATGGTTTATTGTCGTTTTACCTGCATTACTGAATCATCATTTGCCCTATTAAGACGCCCTTTGCGGGGCATACCCCAATGTCAATTACCTTTTTTGATGATATCTGATATATCATGATATATTGGTTCAATTTGGCAAAATCCCTACCTTTCATTATTAAACCAAAAGTACATTTTTGATGATTAAACCTTGCCCAAGCACAAACACTGGGGGATATGCCACATAGAACTGGGTGCAAATGCTTCTTACTCACTCACTGAGATGCAAATTGTACGGTATACCCATCTTCAGACACAGCCATATCACACTGGTGGTTGCCCTCTGGTAAACATACAAAAAGCTATTGAACATGGCCATAGAAATAGTGGATTTACCCATTAAAAACACATGATTTTCTATAGTTATGTTAGTTTACCAGAGGGTATATATCCCAATAAATGTTACCAATTGATGTGGTAGACACATTTACCCATACTATCCCATGTACCAAGCCTTCGGGGCAAGAATCCCTTTCAGGGGCAAAGCCAATCATAAACATATCATAAACCTATGTGGGGGTTGTCTCATTCTTCCCATTTGTATCCGGAAATTTCATGCTTGAAAGATACACCCCTGGTTGATTTGCAGCCGTTGAAAACATGGACTAGAAACCATTTTTTCCCAGTCTCCAAAAAACCAGCTGGTATAGCCGTTATAATGGTGTTTTAATGGGATATATGATGGTGATTCAATGGGATTTCATGGAGGTTTAATAGAATTTCCCAAACGATTGGTATATTTCATCGAATTTCCTATTAAAATGGGAAAATCATAGGTGATGTATACCCTCTGGTAATCTATATACCCTCTGGTAATGACAAACATACAGCTATTGAACATGGCCAGCTATAGTTCGTGAGTTTTCCCATTAAAAAATGATGGATCTTTCCATATTTATGTTAGTTTACCAGAGGATAACATGGATATTATTAATGGCTCAATCAACTGCTTGAGACAATGATAGGGGTTGCAATTCTCCAGTTCGCAAACTGTTTGTCATTACCAAAGGGTACTTTGACCATCATTGCTCATGGCCAATCTTACCCTCTGGTAAATTAACCTAACTATGGAAAATCACCATGCTATTACTGGGTAAATCCACTATTTCTATGGCCATTTTCAATAGCTTTTTGTATGTAAAAACCAGGCCGGGTAGATGATTTGAGGGTGGAATCCCAATGACACTTGGTGGATGATCCCACTTAGTAAGTAGATTTTTTGTGGATGAAGCCTACTCGGCCTACACGATCCGTGGGTAGTTCGCCGAGTATAAGAAATGGAAATGTGGAAAGTGGAAACATGTGGACATATGGGATACTTCTGCAAGATAATCCAGAAAGGCAAATCCAATGCTTCTTCCTACAAGGTGGTCCCTCCTCCAGTTATAAATGGCTTAGAATCCCATAAAATGGGTTTTTGTATGTTTACCAAAGGGTAGTGTTTTTTGGTGATGGTTATAAATCATCCAGTTATAAATGGATTATAATCAATAATCCCATGAAAACTAGTTCGATATATCGCCCACAAAAACCAGCCTGTGACATTGGACACACATTTGCACCAACGAATCGCGAACTCACGAACGCAATGGGCACCAGCCTGTACTTAGATGGGCCATGGAGTTAGTTAACTACTTAGTAAATGGATTATTCTATTGTTTTTTTTTGCTGGTTTAACCCCAGTTTCTACAGGAATCGCGTTTTTTCCTATGGCCCATCTAAGTAGGGATATACCCTCTGGTTATGTCAAAATAGCTATTGAAAATTGCCATTTAATTAAAAATGGTGGATCTTTCCACAGTTCTGTTAGTTTACCAGAGGGTACAGGGTGGGGCCCCCAAGATAGCTAAGTTGGTTTATAAGTGGTTTTACAATGGTTTATGGTAGATATAACGAACTAGTTAATGGGGGTTATTTCATGGTTTATAAACCAACGTTCACATCACTGGGGGGCCCCATCCTGTAGCCTACTAAGTAGGTCCACCAGGTAGGATATCCCCAATGTCCAATGCTTCCAAGAGACGGCGACCGCCAAGCTTGCGAGAGCCGCGACTTCTCGGCTTCAGCGGCCTTGGCGAGTCTGAACCGCCCGGCTTAGCACATCAAAATGGAGGCTTCTTGACATTGGGGGTACGCCAATTCCGATGGTTTAACGGAAAATCCAAGCTATAAATATGGATGAGAACTGGGGGTACCCCCATGACTTAGGAAACCTCCAAATATGATCGAACGTTCATACAGTTAACGATCAACAATTCGGATCCTACCCCGAAAATGATCGCAAAGGATGATTTCACCATCAAAACTTTTCGGACATTGGGATAGTCATCATCTTAACATATAACACATGCTTTTTTTACACCATTAAACATAAGGATTGGAACATCAAACACACTTGGATTTCAACTGGTAGTCTACACTCCAACCATCAAAGCTGGCTTTAGGAAAACTACCATGCAATGATCATTGTTGGTAGCAGAATCATCTGCACTCCGAAGATTTTCCGCAGCCAGTTTAGATTGCTCAAGGACGAGCGTAGTCACGACTGCAAGCAGGAAATGTTTTGTGCCCATTCGAACATCACCCAAGTTGTTTGGCAAATACTGGTTCAATAGGCATCCTGCCAACTATAGTATATCTGGATAAATTTTAATAATTCACTAACCTGAATTAAGGCCATTTGGGGATGATTTCCCTTACTAACCATGATTCCAGTGAGGTCACAGTAAGTCCGTTATAATTTACCCAGAACTATAGTATATGAAAAGTCCTACAGGCAGTACAACCTCCAAGTCATAGCCAATCAACAATCATTTATCAAAAGTTTCCAAAGTGTTCTACAAAGTTTCCAAAGTGTAGTCATAGTCATTTATCAACATGTTTCCAAATGTTCTACAAAGTGGGGCCCCCAAGATATCTAAGTTGGTTTATAACTCCAATAACTATGGTTTATGGTACTTATAACTATAGTTATTGGGGCTTACAAACCAACTTATAACTAGGGGGCCCCACATTGTACAATAACTCCAATATTTAGGTGGCTAAATCCCCATAAAATAGCAATCACTCACCAACAGGGGAATATGTTATACTGGTTCGGTTGTTTCAACCCCTCGGAAATATGTTAGTCAGTTGGGATTATTATTCCCAATATATGGAAAAACACCAACCAGTATATGTTCATATCTTTGTTTGTGTTTTGACTCCGTAACACTCCTCTAATTGATGGTTATGAAACATTTTGACCCCATTCAACCGCCCACTTTTCCTCAGTATCATTCAGCAATGATATGTTTTCACTATCGAAAATTCATCCAATATGTTGCACCATTGAATACCCGCTGGTAAAACATAGCTATGGAAGATCACAATTTTGAATAGGTAAATCAGGGAACATCAATGAACGAAATCAGCATTTTCAATAGCGGGTAATGGGGATATAATGGGATATTTCATGGTGATTTAACAATAATATGTTCAAAAATCCTCAAAAATGAATCCAATAGCAAAATTCAATTACTAGAGGATACGCCCGATTTCCATAAATCATGCCAAATCATCATAAATCATGCGAAATCACAATGAATCTGATATTTTGCCTCATTGAACAACACAAAATACAAAATACAGCTCCTATCACCGGAGGGTAAGACCAATCATATCTCATGAACATATTCCATTGTATCCCCATGATATTCCCATTATATAGTCCATCATTTATATCTATATATTCCATTAATGATATTCCCATTGATATTCCATTAATAACAAATTGTATCCCCATTTTAATTCCCATGAAAATGGAACATCTTCCATTCATATTCCATATGATATAATGGAATATATATATATATATGTATATAAATATATGTATATATATATATATGTAAATATATATATATGGAATATATGGGAATACCAATGATCCCATGCTAAGTCCTACGATCCCATCAATTATTTATAAAAACATAAACCATATATCTGGGTAAAGGCCATAATATTTCACTGACCTGTATTGTCGGGCCATAAAAGGGGATGTACTAACTATGATTATGGTGAGGGAGAACAGGCTTCGGTCGTGATCAAAATTACCCATAATATATATATATATATATACCATATATATACCATATATTCCCAAAAATAGTGCTTCATAATCATATATGATATATACCATATATACCATATTATATTCATAATTATATACCATATATACCATTCCATGTCCATTAATGATATTCCCATGATCCCATGCTAAGTCCGGAAAAACCCACCATTTTTTGCCTCGGATGATGTCCAGGATTTCCGGCCAATACCTCTGGGGACCGTCCCCGAGTGCCACCTGGACCTCGTCGTGAAGGATTCGCCGCGGGTAGAAAAAAACCATGGGAAAAGATCCATTTTTCGTGCGAAAGATCCACCACTTTGAATGGGTATTTGAACATATACCCATAGGATCCATGTATGGTATATATGCTAACATTGGGGGTATATTGATGGTAAATGTTACCATATATACCATACATGGATCCTATGGGATATTAACTATAAATGGGCCATATTTTTCAAAAGCAAACTGTGAATGTCATTACCAGAGGGTATCATACATCAGCCATTTTGAATGGGTAAATCAGGTAAATTAGTGGGATTTTTCATGGGTAAATCCGGTAAATTAACCAAAAACTATAGGATAAATCCACCATGCTATTCATGGGTAAATGAGGTCAATCAGTGGGATTTTTCGATGGTAAATTTAGTGGGATCCCCATTTTATGGATGGTTTACAATGGAAACTCACAGAGAAGGGGGGAAAGCCAAGAACTTAAAAGGTTGGATTAGCTTCTGGTAAACGTTTACAAAAAACTAAGGAAAATATTTATGATTCTTAATGGGTAAATCAACGAACTCAATGGCAATGCATGGCAATGTTCGATGGCTTTTTGTATGTTTACCAGAGGGTTAATAATGGGATATTTAAATAGAGGATCCCCATTTTATGGATGGTATACAATGGAAACTCCGAAAATCAAATGGATGCTTAGGGGGTACTCTCATTTTAGGAAACAGCCATATAATTGGATATTCATTGGATATGTTTCCATCCCATTGTATGAAAGTGCACCCAATCGAAACCCGGCTTGGTACTTGATCACTACATGTTGGAATCAAAATGTTGCTGGTATTTCAGAATTGTGTTGGATCCCGATTTACATACTTTGCTTGAATCAAGTTGATGATAATATGTATCGCCGACACCAAACTTGTAAAAACAAATCTATGGGCTTGACTGAAAACGGTGTGCTACCAACTCCAAGGATTGTCACCGTATTTTCCAGCTCAAGGCTCAAGGGCAACTTTTTGTAAAGCGTACAGTCCAATTTTTGGAGCAAAACCACAATGTGATAAACCCTAAGCCATCCGTAAAAACCATAGACCATCTCCAACAAATCACCATCGGCAAAATCATGTCCCAAATTGCAGGTTACCCTCCGGTAAACTAACGTAGCTATTGAAAATTGCCCATAGAAATAGTTGATTTACCCATTAAAAATGGTGGATCTTTCCATAGTTTTTTTGTAAACGTTTACCAGGCCGGATCCCTAATCAAATACCCTCTGGTTATGACTAACATAGCCATGGAAAATCACAATTTTCAATAGGTAAACCCAGGTAAACCATCTATAAATGGGCCATTTTCCATGGCTATGTTAAATAACCAGAGGGTACCACCCCCAAACAAAACCCTGATGGGATATATATATATATACATGATGGGATATATATATGTATATATATACATGATGGGATATATATATATATTCTATTCTATTAGTTGAATTATACCCACAAAAAATGGTGGATCCTTCCATAGTTTTTCTATGTTTACATCACCTCAGGTCGCAGTGCCGCTGCGCCGCTGCCAAGGTACCCCAAAGTCTCACTTCGCACGAAGCCAACGGCGGCCCAAGGCGACGGCAGCCGGGACGACCTGCAGCAGGTGGGTTGGAAGCGTTCCTGAAAAACGTCGTCTGGTTGAAAGATGCTGGTTTCTAATAGTTAAATGGGATCATAATATATGATATATGGTTTCTTATAGATGATATAGGATATATATTAATATATAATATACACTGCTTGGTGGTATGACGGCTATGGAAAATGTACCATTTATAGATGATTTACCTATAAAAATAGTGATTTTCTAGTTCACAAACCGTTAGTTTACCAGAGAGTAACTATGAATATAATGTCATCTGGTTGGTGGTTGACCTACCCCTTCTGAAAAATACGATATATAGTCAGTTGGGGTGATGAAATTCCCAGCTGAATGGAAAGTCATAAAACATGTTCCAAACCACCAAACTAGTCATTATTGGGTTGATCCATAATAATAATCATCCATCCAACTACAGGGTGGGGCCCCCAAGATAGCGTTCAGTTGGTTCATAAGTGGTTTAACCATGGTTTATGGTAGATATAACTATAGCTAATGGGGGTTATAATGGTTTATAAACCAACTTATGACTGGGGGGGCCCATCCAACTAGTGATTATTCAAATTATTACTGATACAACCAAAAGCAGGGTTTTTTGAGGGCTAAGCAGCAACAAGAACCAATGTTCCAAGGGCAAAGGCCAAGATTCAACCATCCAAATTTGCTCAGGATCAAATGTCAAAGGTGGTTTGAGAGGGGGGAGATACCAAGCTTCTCTGACAGGTCTGCAGAAAAGGAGCGAGCCACAATTTCTTTTCCCGTTTCCCACCATGATTGTCCTGATGATCTAAGTACATTCCATCTTCGCATGGACTGAAAATCTTGCTGTGCTTCAATGTCAGATACGTATTTAGATTCCAAGGGCGCGGAGATCTCTGTGACAAGTACAGCATGGGACTTCAGCTCTGGCTCGGAAATGAGAAATTCTGCCACCATTCGTGTTGGACCCTTCCCAGCGTATGCTTTGTACAGTTCTGATTTTGACAACACCTTGTTCTTGGTAGGCTTGACTTTTCTCTCCATTTCTCCTTCTTCCTGCTCTTCTTGATCATCATCTGCTTCAAAAGCTTCAATCTTAGTTACAATGTGAGAAATCATTTTTTGAAAAACAAATGTAATCGAAGGAAGTTTAGAAGCCAATCTTCCGTCAATACGGACAGATGAAAAGCAGAATACGGGCAGAGGCAGAGAGAAGAGAAAGATTAGAAGAGAGAAGAGTAGAAGAGAAAGAGTCAGAAGAAAGAAGCTGCAGATGCGCGAAAAGGTAGGAAAGTCGCGAAACACTGTGTTTTTCCAATGGTTTGGGGCTCCGGAGGGTCGAAAAGTAGGCTCGCTAAAGCGACGGGTGCGGAGCCAGCTGGCCAGATGAGAGATGAAAAAGTGCACGCCATTGTGGCGCGAAGCACATTTGCAAGTCAAAATGTACAAAACACACCAGCTCCGGACCACTTTTGGAAGTTGAGATGTTGAAAAAGTGCACGCCGTTGTGGCGCGAAGCACATTTGCAAGTCAAAATGTACAAAACACACCAGCTCCGGACCACTTTTGGAAGTTGAGATGTCGAAAAAGTCCACGCCGTTGTGGCGCGAAGCACATTTCGAAGTCAAAATGTACAAAACACACCAGCTCCGGACCACTTTTGGAAGTTGAGATGTCGAAAAAGTCCACGCCGTTGTGGCGCGAAGCACATTTCCAAGTCAAAATGTACAAAACACCACATGTTCGCGCCACTTTTGGAGGTTCAGATGTCGAAAAAGTGCACGCCGTTGTGGCGCGAAGCACATTTCGAAGTCAAAATGTACAAAACACTAGGGGATCGGACCACTTTTGGAGGTTCAGATGTCGCTTCGCTTCGCTTCGGGTCATTACACTACACTATACACTCCACTACACTACAGTACATTACACTACACTGCACTCCACAACACTACAACTACAACTGCAGAACTACACAACTACACTCCACTACACTCCACTACATTCAATTACAGTACGCTACGCCACATTACACTACACTCCACTACACTACACTACATTACACTACACTATACACTCCACTACACTACATTACACTACACTATACACTTTATACACTACAGTACATTACACTACACTACACTCCACAACACTACAACTACAACTACAGAACTACATACACTCCACTACACTCCACTACACACCGCTACACTAAATTACACTACACTACATTACACTACACTAGAAAGATCGATAGATAGATAGATACATAGAAAACAGATAGGTAGGTAGGTAGATAGTCAGAGAAAGAGAGAGAAAGAGTGAGAGAGATCAAGCACCTTTCAGTCCATCAGTGGCTTCGCTCTGCCATCCCGGATTCACAACAACCAAGCTCTCCTATAGGTTTTCTATTTTTGAAACTTCCGCCACCGCCTTGTGCGGTACTACTGGTACACAATTGAATGTTAAATATGGAGATTGTTAAACAGTTATGCCAAACATGGAAAAGGGACTTGAAGTGGGATCAGAGTGTATTTTTTCAGAAGCGCGTTGTTGTTTTTTCAAAAACCATGTATTATCAGCTGATGACAACTTACAATGTCCAGTTTACTTCTACAGAAATCCTGAACAATCAGAAAAACCAAGCAACGTCTTCGCCTTCAAGTTCAAGAATCGCAAATCGCAAGCACAGCTGCTGCTAGAACGGGCCACCCATGTATCAAAGTTCTGAAGCTGTCGTTGATACAAAACCAAGCTTTCATTTTGACCTCAGCTGAGTAAAAGTTGGAACATAGTCTCTCTGCATGTTCAATATAAAATAAACCTGAAACTAATGTACATCTAATATAAAATCCAATGTTAGATTTATCTAAATTCAAACCTAATGTAAACCCAATCCAATCTAATCTAAATCTGAATCTAAACCTAATCTCAATACACAATAAATTTCAGTCAAATTTCATCCAAACCCAAAAATCAAAGTCTAAATCTAATCTAAATCAAACCTCAATATTTAATCTAAGCCTAAACTTATTGTAAATCTAAAACTTAACTTAAATCCAATCTAAACTAATTGTTAATCTAAATCTAAAAGTACGATTTTTGGCTTCCTTTAGGGGCAGGGACAACAACCAAAATATTTTGGGGAAAATAAAAAAATGTCAGTCAATAATTTTCACAATGCATGGTACAAAGCGTCCTTCGGTGGACATCACAGTTTGTTTCATGAGCTCTTCCAGTTGCATTGTTGGTGTATTGTCAAACTCACCAAGGCCCTGAGTTCCTGCAAGGTCTTCTGAAAGATTTTGAAACCAATCATGGCCCATACGAGAGGCATAGTGCTTCAAACACTCCTTAGGTTTCAAAAAAATGTGTTTTTTTTACTCTGTGCACTCATTTTATGGTCCCTCCACCTTTTATTTCTCTTTTTCCCCAGATAGCTGGCAAGCTATAGGGGTTCTTACTTCTCAAAGGTGGGGTCTTCGGTGGCGAACTTTTGCGCCAAAGTCTGGCAAAGGTGCTGTGCAGGGTGCTGTCCAGACTGCGGTGGCGAAGTCTGGCAAAGGTGCTGTGCAGGGTGTTGTCCAGACTGCGGTTGCGAAGTCTGGCAAAGGTGCTGTGCAGGGTGCTCTGCAGGGTGCTCTTCAGGGTGCTGTCCAGACTGCGGTGGCGAAGTCTGGCAAAGGTGCTGTGCAGGGTGCTGTGCAGGGTGCTCTTCAGGGTGCTGTCCAGACTGCGATGGCGAAGTCTGGCAAAGGTGCTGTGCAGGGTGCTGTGCAGGATACAATTGTTCCACCAACTGATCAATTTTTTATCTCCAAAACAAACATCCACAATTCAACAAGACATCACTAGTTCTTGTCCGCTGATGACTATATGATCATTTCAATGGGAATTACAGGATCCTAGACATATGGAGGTACGTAAACGTACCATATGTTAGGCCATATGAATTGTGGCTATATTCCCTGAAATTTAGGCCTAACAAATAGGCCTAATATTTCTATGGAATCGGTACCTCCAAAAAGTCGGATCCTGGCCAGCATGGCCATTGATCATGAGTGACTATATGTATGATCATCCACGGTGGATGTTTTTTTGAGTTGCTTTTTCCTAAAAACCAAACACTCGCTACAAAGTGGGGGCCCCGTTTACGATAGCTAAGTTGGTGCAAATAACTCCAATGTCACTATGGTTTATGGTACTTATAATTATAGTTATTGGGGCTTTTGTTAACCAACTTATAACTAGGGGGCCCCACATTGTAGATGTGAGACAACTGGTGATTTGTCCATCAAACAAATGAAGTGAAACAAAACACGGATTCCACATGTACAAACGATTTTTTGTTTAAGTCAAAATATGATAGTTTTTGTCTTACCAACCAATTACTTACCGTCAATATATGGTTCATACATGGTTAAGCAACCAGTGATTGATATGCGAAATATGGTTGTATGGTTAGCATAGATAGCTAAGTAAATATGTAGTATCTAAAACAAACAACCATTTGGTTACCCACCAGTAAATTAACATAGACCATATGCGGATAACTATTTTGAATTACTATTATCAACCATGGATACCTCCAGTAAATATTTGAATAGTACATTCAATATTTGAATAGTACATTCAATACCCTCCATGGTTGAGTAACCAGTACCTCTTGGATTTTTACAAAAACGAGTCGTTGCCGTCGTTGCCTCGCTCGGTCGACCAGCGACGGGAGGCCAAGACTGCCGCCTTAGAGGCCACTGAAGCAGTCCGCGTGTTGTGGGGACCCTACAAGTTGCGGCCCTCCCCCCAGTTATGTTGGTTGGTCTATGACACCCATCCACTATATAGATAATATCAATCATATATCACTATTGATAATATCAACACTAATTCACTATATCACCATCACATGTATATATATATATATATATTATTATATATATATATATCATGAACCATAGTTCACCTAGTTGATTCAAGCAGATTAGCTAACGAACTGGGGCAGCACCTTGTACCAAAACAAGTTCTTTTAGCCAGCAAAAGTTTGGTGGCAAACCATCCAAAATGGATGGACGACCCAAAAAACTGGTTGATGAACCAAGCAAAAACATGTTGCATTTTGATGATTGGACAGAAAGTCTGCGCGCAATGCGTATGTGGCAACATTGCTTCGATTTGTTACCTTGTGGTATCACTTTGGAAGTTCCAACCAACAAACACTAGCATAGTTTGCATACTCCGTTGAATGGCCAAAGAAACATGTGGGTGAAACTTATTTTTTTGCGTAATGTCAGCGTGATATCCAGTTTTTTTGTTGCTTAGCTGGAATACATGTTACAAATGACTCTACAGAACCTTGCTGGTCCTATGCCTGCGCAATTTCAATTGCCTTTAATGAAATTGCAGGTAACATCCCCGAGCATTCGTTGGCGGTAGGCAACTTCAAACGGAGTTCAAACGTGCTCACAAAAACAGGACATCCAAATCCCAATTCTTCGTGGCTTATGGCATGTTAGATCCTATACCTCTACTGGGCATATCACCAAGGGGATCTACTGCAGTGGAAAGGTAGGATGAAAAGCCTCAATGTGAAAACACATCAAGAACCATCATCACTGAATCATCACAATGACCATTCATCGATTTGTCAATCAATTTCTTTATCAATTTCTCAATAAATCAAGCAATCGTTCAATCAATGAATCTGGGTAAGTCACAGCTCACCAACCCGTAAACTTCGGCAAGTCGGCAATGATTCACCATATCACTAATTTGTCTGTATGACTTTCATTTCCAGTGACGTCGCAGTGAGGTGGTTGTAACTTATATATTTATATACACTTATATATATATATATATATGTGTATAATATATGTATACTTATATATATATATATACATGTATATATATATATATATTATGAACATATTTTGCTATATCACAATAGATCATCATATATCCAAATCATCCATCCAGTTCTCAGGATACTTTTATAATAAACAACCATCTGAAAAATCCTGGCATTTTGGTGAAATCCAGCGGCCGCGGCGAGGCCCATCATCATGTGATGGGACGCCATGGTGCCTCAGCGTCAGGACTCAATGGATTTCCCCCAGAAAATCCATACGAAATAGAGATGAGGCTGAGGGAATCCATAGGAAATGAGGAATCTATAGGACTGCCAATGTTAAGTACCTATCTAGTTTGAATATTAAATATGTTCAATGGTTTCATAGCTCATATCCAACTCAAAGTTCATTATCTCGTTGTACCATTCAAGGATATCTGGTATGGTTTTAAGATTGTACCAGTTGAAAGTTGGTTTCATAGTTAATTCCCATTGTATGGTAAAACATGATAGAACCATATTCCCACGATCTGGTTGGATATTAACTATGAAAAAAGTTGGTACAATCTTTGGGAATATTCTTCTACCATACAATGGGAATATAATGGGGATATGACCTTATTGAAAGAATATAATATGGTTCTATCTATTCATTAAATATCGTTATATTCTATCTAGCTAAATTGCAATATGTCACTAATCTGAATTACCCTCTGGTAATTTAACATAGCTATTGAAAATGGCCCATTTATAGTTGATTGCTTTATTAGAAATTGTGATTTTCCATAGTTTTTTGTATGTTTACCAGAGGGTAAGGCCATTGGGGGATGATTTTCCTTCTGAACCATCATTTCCAGTGGTTTTTTTCAGTGATAATAGATGGGGGTTTAAGTCAACCACTAATAATTGGGATAGAACCATATCACTCAAGCTATGACTTGAAGTTCGTGACTATCGGAAGATCAAGCTCTTAATAAACGTATCAATTGAGTGAATACGGATTTTTTTTCGAAGAGTGAATATCAATAACGCACAGCAAAAAAAGAATAGGATTCAACTTACCCACTCACTATGAATTGGGATCATAGTGGTCCAAATTACTATTTTAAATGGGATTTTCCCATTATCAAATAATAGCGAATGAATTATAGTGAGCTCTGTGGTAGTCCCTAGTATCAAATTGGGATTTTCTTAACCACTCACTATGTAATCGCTTTCATACTGGTTCCATAATTTGAATCCTGATACCCTCTGGTAAACATACATAGCTATTGAACATGGCCCAGTCGAAAGTTCGCTGATTTATCCATTAATAGCATGGTGATGTTCTATTCATACAATGTGGGCCCCCCCCCAGTCATGTTTGTTGGTTTACAACCCCATCTAAATTAATAGTTATAAATATCATACACCAACTTGTTATCAAATAGTTATGTTCACCAACTTAGCGATTCCGAACTGGGGCCCCATCCTGTAGTGATTTACCCTCTGGTAAACTAACATAACTATTGAAAATGACCATATAGAAATAGTGAGTTTTCCCATTAAAAATGGTGGATCTTTCCATAGGTGTTTGTATGTTTACCAGAGGGTAGTAATGGTCCCATCATTTGAACTCAGTTTTTTGTGCCCCCATGGATAGATTCCCATCCCATCGAAGACCCATCGAGGAGCCAAAAAACACGGCTTGGCGGCTTCACCGACGGCGTTTGAACCGTGTTTGAAGCAACAGGCCCTGGGGATTTTGCTACGGCATCTGATGGTCATTTCACCCAGAAACACCGATGATATCACTGATATTCACGGATAACTTGGATGTTTTTCAGGAATCGGAGAGAGAAAACAGATCAACATTTTGGACTTCCAAGCGGGTCCCTGCATTCTCTTCTTTCATCAGCGGGGTTGACAAATGTGAAATCCAGGGATGGAAAATCAGAGATGTCAACCGCAAAATCACCTGAACATTTCATGATTTTCAGCACTGTCTTGAGCCCAAACATGCACAACACACACATCAAAACACACATCTAAAGGATCAGAAAGTGCCCCATTTGCGTGACCAGCAAAGTTGGGGCTATCCCTATGACTTGGGAAACTTTCCTGGTTGGTTGTTTCAACCCCTCTGAAAAATATATACCCTCTGGTTATGACTAACATAGCCATGGAAAATCATCATTTTTTATAGGTAAACCCAGGTAAACCATCTATGGACCATTTTCCATGGCTATGTTAAATAACCAGAGGGTATAAACATATTAGTCAGTTGGGATGATGAGATTCCCAACTGAATGGAAAGTCATAATCCATTCATGTTCCAAACCACCAACCAGTTTCAAAGTCTCCCAATATGGTTTTGCCTTCACATAGCCCGAAACTTGATGGCTGAGAAGCCCATCTCGAGACCAACCCAAGTCTCTGACAACGTTGGTTTTTTCGTTGTATCTCATGATACCCGGCCTGGTAAACATACAAAAAGCTATTGAAAATCACTATGCTATTAATGGGTAAATCCACTATAAATTGACATGTTCAATAGCTTTTTGTATGTTTACCAGAGAGTATTCCATAACTGGTTGGTGGTATACCTACCAACCACCACAGAACTGATATGACAGGATGTTTAGTGAATATTGTAGGCTGGTTGGTGGTTGAGCCCTCCCCCTCTGAAAAATGGTGTGAAAGTCAGTTGGGATGGTGAAATTCCCAACTGAATGGAAAAAAAACATGTTCCAAACCACCAACCAGATAAAATATCACCATTAAATCCCCATGATATTCCCTGAAAAAATGCTTCAATCCTCATCACATGGTAAATTCATCATAAAATCGTAAAATCACCTTCAAAACATATTCAACAAGGACTTTTTAAAAGCGCCAGAACCAATCCCCATTTATTCTACCAAAAAACATGTTAAATATCTCCATTAAACCTCCATAAAATCACCGGTGACTCTTTCGGCCGCACCTGGGTTAAGGAGATGGTTTTCTCCAACAAGAGGTGACAGCCATGGCGTTTCCAACTGGGATGTGCCAGTTCCTGGAAGCTCGAAGACATATTTCATGATACCCTCTGGCAACCATGGAAAACCCAGATCATTTAATGAAATTTATAGGTTTTTATATACCGGCACCATGGTTTGCACATGGGATACCTATGGTCAACGGGAATTTCAGGATCCTAAAATGGAGGTACGTTAGTACCATATGTTTGGCCATATTTTGTGGGGATATTTCCTTACATAGCCCTTATTTAATGGAAAACCATGGAAAACCCAGATGATTCGATGAAATTTATAGTTATTTTATGGGATTCTAATGTGAGTTATTGTGGAATATTAAAGGGATATACCATCTGGTAATTTAATACAACAAGCTATTGAAAATGGCAGTTGAATTAGTTGAATTACACCCATTATATAATAGCATGGAGGATCTTTCCATAGTAAACTCTTAGTTTACCAGAGTGGATATGGAAGGTGGTGCCCCATAGTTTGCCAAGTTGGTGAACATAACTCCAATTTCACTAGGATTTATGGTAGATATCTCTATTTGTTACTATGGTTTATAAACTAACTTATAACTGGGGGTTGGTACCAACTTGTATTTCCCACCATTTGGGGATCTAAGTGAAACATATTATATATATATGACAACAGTAACAAGCATCATGATAAAAAAAAAGTAATCATATTTGTAATATAATTATCATAGCAAGTATCCATTATCATTATCAGACTGGTCATCATGAGAACAATAAAGCATGTATCCGTCGCTAATCTTAGATACCCTGCAAAAAAATAAATTCTTTGCTGGTGAACGTAGATATTCCCATTAATGCCAAAAGACTAGCTAGGATTAAAGTATCCATGTAAGATTGACCTGGTATCATACTCATAAAGTTGGATACCCCTAGCTCCCTTGAGCGCTCCATTCACCACTGCATGGTCAAATGATCCACTGGAAAGGTCTCCCCGAAATCAACGGAAATCGACCCTGGAAAATCGCCAAATTTCAGTGGAAAGTCATCTTCCAAGTTGCGTTGTCTTGCGTCGAAGTGTTACCCTCTGGTAAACTAACAGTTTGCGAACTGGAAAATAACCATCTTTAAGAAAAGTAAATCAACGAACTAAAGGTGCCATTGATACAATAGCAAACTGTTAGTCATTAGCAGCATTGCCAATCAGCCAGATAGCCTGCAAAAAATGGACCAAATTCTTTGCTGGTGAACGTAGATATTCCCAGCCAGATACCAAAAGACTAGTTAGGATTAGTTTCTACCCATCCAGCCGATTGACCTACCCTCTGGTAAACTAACATAACTATGGAAAATCACCATGTTTAATGGGAAAACTCACTATAAATAAATGGCCATTTTCTATCCATCTAAGATTGACCTAGGCAGAGGGTATATCCCATTATTTTCCCACAGTTCGTTGGATTGGCTAAAGGGAAAATCAAACCCTTTGTCAGCATATCCATGTTAGTCACTACCAGAGGGTAACTAAATGGTGGTTCATCCCAGTTAGTAAGTGGATTATAACATGTTATAACCCTACAAGTAGTGAAAAAACATATGTTATAAGTGGATTAACCCTACTTACCTAGCCCATTCATAACCATTCATAACTACGAACATAGCTATTGAAAATGACCATTTATAGTAAAATGGTGATTTTCCATAGTTATGTTAATTTACCAGAGGGTATATCCCATGATTTTCCCATGTTCATAGGATTTTCCATGAAACAAACGAACCACCTGGGGCTCCCCCATGGAACGAGGCCCCATGGAACGGGGCCCCAGGCCAGGCCCCACCTGCAACACGAAGATCACATCGCCCCCGCGCACCTGTGATGGAACGTTACCAGGTGAGTTTGTTGGTTTATAACTATGGTTAATTATACTTAAAAACCATATATATATATATAATCCATAGTTGATTATCAACTATGTATTCAACCATAACGTTGGATACCCCTACAAAGTGAGGCCCCCGTTCGATAGCAAAGTTGGTGCAAATAACTCCAATGTCACTATGGTTTATGGTACGCAAATAACTATAGTTGCTGGGGCTTATAAACCAACTTATAACGTTTGGGGGCCCCACATTGTATGGTTAATTACAGTATACTTAAAAACAATATAATCCGTGGAAAAACCCTTATACAATAGACATTTGCCTATGCTATTTACCAATTAATGGTGTTTGAATGGGATTCAATGGTGATTCAATGGCATTTAATGGGATATATGATGATATACCATCTGGTTATTTGTTACATAGCCATGGAAAATCACAATTTTTAATAGGAAAACCATCTATACATGGGCCATGTTCCGTGGCTATGTTAAATAACCAGAGGGTAAAAACAATATAAATATATATAGTTGATAATTAACTATGGATGATATATATATATATAAATATATATATATATATATTAACTATGGATGATATATATATATATATCAACTGATAATACAAGTAGTTAACTATGGATTATAATCAGTTGATGATATATATATATAAGGAATTTCGTGAACCCTAATTTTAGCGAATATTCTGAGGGTGGACCCTCAATAAGCGTTTTGACTACATGAAAGCTCAAAATGGAAGGTTTTTGCGCTTAATTTTCGATGATTCTAAGTTGAAAACGCATATTGAGCAAGTGGTTTTCCCGGTGGTATGTGCAGGGCCTTGCCCGGACATTCAACCCGCAAACATTGTCAGATCTTGCCATTCCTGAGCTTAAGGTTTATTCAATTTTCTGATAATGATTGCGCTATATGCGTTTTGAGCGCTTGGAGAGTGAAAAACAACATTTGCTGTTTTCCTTTTTGACAAATTACTGTAAATTTGCATATCGCCTGTTTGGAAGTGACCCAATCACAAAAATATTCACTTTCCTATATGCCAATCTGCGTTGATATAGTCATTTAAGTTTTATTTTGTTGCAATGGAATCTCAATATAGCATGCTTCTCGGCTGGATGATCCTGAGCATCTTATCCGCTGGATGATCCTGAGCAGCATTCTCACAACTAAATGTTATTATCATTATCCCGGAAAGTCAAACGAACAAACGCTTCATGAAGAAACAGCATATTCATGTTGGCACGCGGGCACCAATAACGAACAAACAAGTCTGAGGACAACCGCCCCAATCTTTCAAAGCCAAACGGTTTGAAGTGTTGCCGCTCTCAAATTTTGAAAAAAACGGTCCCTATAGTGAAATTCTGATGTTATCCTCCGAAAACTTTGGTGATATGATATCATGTGACATCCTGAGAAACTATATGCTGATCCTCTGGGCTGGTATCAGAAAATCCTGATGATATCCCCAGAGTTTATGGCTGGTAACGTGATAAATTTCTGCTGAAATTTCGATGAGTCCATTCTGATGATATCCTCAGACAGGTCCGATAATCCTCACAAACTTCTGATGATATCCTTAGAAAGGTTATGATGAGACGCTGGTGATATCCGCAGAAAACAGTCGCAGTTTGCGCTGAAAACATCGGCTACAAAATATCCTCGGACTTTGTAGCTGATGTGTTGCAACAAAAACTGATCCTTGATTAGCATAATTTCATTTATATATATATATATATCAGAACTTTTTGATGGTTATCAAACAAACAATTCTGGAGACTCCTCCAAATTTACTAAGGAACACTCAAAATTTTCGGAGGAACCTTCAGATTTCCCTGAACAATCATCAGCTTTTTTTGAGGATCCTCAGAATTTTCTGAGGATCGTCATCCTCAGAATTTTGCGAAGATCCCCAGAATTTTCTGAGGATCGTCATCCTCAGAATTTTCTGAAGATCCTCAGAATTTTCTGAGCATCCTCAGAAATTTCTGAGGATCGTTATCCTCAGAATTTTCTGAGGATCGTCATCGTCATCCTCAGAATTTTCTTAGGATCCTCAGAATTTTCTGAGGATCGTCATCCTCAGAATTTTCTGAGGATCCTCAGAATTTTCTGAAGATCCTCAGGAATCCTCAGAATTTTCTGAGGATCTTCATCCTCAGAATTTTGCGAAGATCCGCAGAATTTTCTGAAGATCCTCAGAAATTTCTGAGCATCCTCAGAAATTTCTGAGGATCGTTATCCTCAGAATTTTCTGAGGATCGTCATCCTCAGAATTTCCGAGGATCCTCAGAATTTTCTGAGGATCGTCACCCTCAGAATTTTCTGAGGATCCTCAGAATTTTCTGAGGATCGTCATCCTCAGAATTTTCTGAGGATCGTCATCCTCAGAATTTTCTGTGAGGATCCTCAGAATTTTCTGAGGATCGTCGTCCTTAGATCCTCAGAATTTTCTGAGGATCGTCATCCTCAGAATTTCTGAGGATCCTCAGAATTTTCACTCGATAAGCGTTTTTTTGTTTGAAAATAAGCGTTTTTTTGGCACATATTCATGAAAAAAAAACGCTTATTGAGCGACAATTCTGAGGATCCTCAGAAAATTCTGAGGATGACCATCTTCAGAAAATTCTGATATATATATATATATCAACTGATAATACAAGTAGTTAACTATGGATTATAATCAGTTGATGATATATATATATATATCAACTGATAATACACGTAATTAACTATGGATTATAATCAGTTGATGATATATATATATATATAAATAAACTGATAATACAAGTAGTTAACTATGGCTTATAATCAGTTGATGATATATATATATATATCAACTGATAATACAAGTAGTTAACTATGGATTATAATCAGTTGATGATATATATATATATATATATATATCAACTGATAATACAAGTAGTTAACTATGGATTATAATCAGTTGATGATATATATATATATACATATCAACTACTTGGTGGCGAACTACCTACTGATCCTAAGGTGATATTCTTGGGTTTTTTCGGTGGAATATTTTTAGGGTGATCATCCTCCAGGGTGAACATCCACCAGCTGAGTGGGATGAGCCTCCAGTATCCACCGGAATTTCGAAAAAGGCTTCACCGAAAACAGGTTACCATCTCAAATCAATGGATTTTCCTTGGCCAATCCTTTTATCTTAAACCACCATTTTGCATGCTTAAAATTAGCAAGTTTGTGGTGAATTCACAAGTTTCACGCTTAATTCATTCACAGTTTTCCGGTGAAGTAGCCTCAGACGACCCTGGCAGTCATCGCGGTTGCTTCAGACGACCAGTTTCCACTAAACATGGGTCACAGTTCAGTTTAGTACTTATAACTATAGTTACTATAGTTTATGGTACGCACATAACGAACTAGTTTATAAGCCCCAGTAACTATACTTATAAGATCTTATAAGATCTTATTAATGGTTACAATGTGAGGCTCCCCAGTTATAAGTTGGTTTATAAGCCCCAATAACTATAGTTATAAGTACCATAAACCATAGTGACATTGGAGTTCTAAACCATAGTTATCACCATTAAACTAACGGATATATCACCATATCCCATTAACTATAGATATATCACCTATAAACCATAGTGACATTGGAGTTATTTGCACCAACTTAGATATCATGGCCGGGGGCCCCACATTCTATGCCCATCTTCCTGGCGCTTCTTCCATTCCGCCGCGCCTTCCTCTGGAAGGTCACCCGATGTCCGTCTGGGGCACCTTTGGGCACCAAGACCTCGAAGGTGTCCTGGGAAAAACCACCGTTTTCCACACGAAAAACTGGTTGGTGGTTGACCTACCCCTCTGAAAAATATGAGTCAGTTGGGATGGATGGAAATTCCCAACTGAATGGAAAGTCATAAAATTCCATGGTTCCAAACCACCAACCAGGAAAAAAAACATGGGAAAATGTGGGTTGGCCTATGAGAAAATCGAGGGTTTTTATGGGAAAATCAACGGAAACGATCGAAAAAAAAATCCCGAGGTAAATAGAGGTGTACCTCGTATTACTTGGAATCTCACATTTTCGCAAATCCTCCTCCTCATCCTCCTCATCCTCATCCTCATCATCATCATCATCATCATCATCATCATCATCATCATCTGAGTTGGTGATGTTTCATTTCCCATTGGTAAATCCATGATTTAGGGATATTTAGGGAATCTATAGGGACTATTTGTGTATTGTTTGGACCATCTTTGGCGCACACTATGAAACAAGGTGGGGTCACTAACATGGTGATTGAATGGTTAGTTTTTTTTGTTCAAAAGCATGGAATACAAGCGGGAAGCGAGACAACTTAGACAACCTTCCAAGACAAAATCAGACAGACGTCAGACAGGTCAAAAAAACGCGGTGATTTAACCATCAACAACAAATCGGGACTTAACATGATTTAACCAACAAATAGTGGATATATTGGGAATACCCTCTGGTAAACTAACATAGCTATTGAAAATGGCCATTTATAGTGGATTTACCAATTAAAAATAATGATTTTCCATAGCTATGTTAGTTTACCAGAGGGTATCATGTTAAGTTGGTAATCACAACTAGCTTAACTACTGAGTTTCTGGTAGATATGTCTAGAATAAGTGATATCCTCATCGCTTGGGAACGATGACGAATCATTTCGGATCCAAAGATGTTAATAATTTGGACAATGCACATGTATGATCCAAAACGTCTATTTCCATCAATATTATGGTTATAACAGGGAGATTTCAATAGATTTTCCAAACATATAAATGGATGACATGGTATAAGTATATGCACCCTATTTCCAGCAATTCAATGTGTTTTGCAACACGTTCAGAATCGTAACCAGAGTAATGTCTGCAAATCGTTCCCTGAGAACAACTCAAGATACATCTTCATCACCCATTACTTGGGGATACACGTCGAAATCTATCCACTTAGAACTGGAAATGCACTTCAAAACTACTGTAATATAGAGGTTTCCTAAAATGGATTAAAATAGGGGGTACCCCCCAAATCTTCTATTTCTATAGAAAAAAGAAGCATTATAAACCATCCATGTTGGGCTATTCCGATATTCCCGTGGGTCGGAAACCTCCTCATCATGTTTTGGTTTCTGGACTTGGTGAAGTCCATGGACCTCCGACACTGTCGTGACCAACAAACATCGCATTGGTTTCGGGAACAAAGATACGGGAAAAGTCAATCTTTAAAGACAAAACCCATGGTTTGCGGTTTGGATTCTCCGATTTTTCCTTCCAAAAAAGTTGAAACCAACATGTTTTCCAATTTTCATCCCAGATTTCCAATCCAGGTCCAAATCCATAAATCCACTATTCACCATGAATATGTTTGATGATTTTCCCCCAAATCCATCACTGAATCACCCTCTCCTGCAGCAAGATGTGGCCAGCCTTCCTCAACTCCTCTACATTCACCTTCACCTGATGGGAGATCTTTAGGATCCAGATGATGGAGCTACGTAAACGTACCATATTAACTTGGCCATATGAATTGTGGGTATATCCCCTGAAATTTAGGCCTGATATATATATATATATATATAGGCCAAAAACAATGTGAGGCCCCCGGCCACGATATCTAAGTTGGTGCAAATAACTCCAATGTCACGAACTGGTTTATGGTACGCAAATAACGAACTAGTTGCTGGGGCTTATAAACTTCTACCAACTAACATCACTGGGGGGCCTCACATTGTATATATCTGGGTAAATTATAATAATTCACTAACCTGAATTAAGGCCATAAAAGGGGATGATTTCCCTTACTAACCATGATTCCAGTGAGGGAGGACAGTGAGGTCGTTATAATTTACCCAGATATATGGTAAGTAGCTCCGTTCACATCACTGGGGGGCCTCACATTGTAGATATTTACTATCCATTAACATCCATTGACTATCATTAACATCCATTAACATTGACTATAGACATATCATCCATTAACATCCATTAATATCCATTGATGGCTCCAATGGCCACGTCAGATGGGTGTCCAACTCAGCCGCAGCACCTGAAGCCGGCCCCACTTTTTGGACCCCTGACGTGTCGGATGGCTCCACAGAGAAATTCTTCCAACGGGACCTCAGAAAACTGCTGGGAACTGAGCAATATGGATCAATACCTATTATATAATACCATTTTTAGAGGAATGAACATCCATTTACCAGCTATTTTGATGTGAATGAACTACAGGGGTACAAGGTTTTGACACACTGCCATATGTAAAAAAAAACATGGTGAATATATAAATAATTCCAAGTTCATAAATCGCTCAGGTTTGGTAAATACTGGTAAATAACTATTTTGGAGATAACAATCAATAATGTCCTTTTGGTAAAAATAGGTTTGGGCCGGTGACTGGTATACCATCTATCATCATAGAAACCTGTTGTTTTTCAGGGGTAAACCTGAAGAACCCCCTCTATTTTCATCAACCAACCAATGGGAAAAGGACATCTATGGAACTGAGTTACCCTCTGGTTAACATACAAAAAACCATTGAACATGGCCATAGAAATAGTTGAACTATACCCATTAAAAATGGTGGATCTTTCAATAATTATGTTAGTTTACCAGAGAGTACCTGAAAAGTATGACAAGTTGGCCAAGACAATTTGGGATTCTGGATGTAACAGATACATCCCCAAATCATAAAATGAAAAACCGCATTTAGTACTGAAAGCCTGCTGGTTTTGGGATACTCCATTTTAAGAAACCCCAAAACATTGCCAATCTTAGATACCCTGCAAAAAATGGACCCAATTCTTTGCTGATTTAAACGTAGACAGTCCCAGCCAGATACCTAAAGACTAGTTAGGATTAGTTTCTATCCATCCAGCCGATTGACCTAGAATGGATTCACCAAAGTTCCAATATGAAAATCATATGGTTTCCATTGATGGTTTCCATTGACCTAGAAAATTACCCTCTGGTTATGTCAAAATAGCAATTGAAACTGGCCATAGAAATAGTGGATTTACCCATGAAAAATGGTGGTTTTCCATAGTTTTTTGTATGTTTACCAGAGGGTACTCAATATTACCAAATCATCTAAATTATTCAGCAACTAGGGATATCTACAGATTCTATATTTTGCTTAGAATAGGAATCTTAGTGGCTGGTTGGTGGTTTCAATGGCTTTCACACGTGAAAAGTTGGGGCAAAAATTTTATCCCAACCATCTGCTGGTCAAACCCTTCGGTTCCTTCAACCAAAGATCATCCCATGGAGGGAAAGTTACCCTCTGGTAAACATACAAAAAAACTATTTCCATAATGGTGTTTTAATGGGATAATGGTGTTTTAATGGGATATATGATGGTGATTCAATGGCATTTAATGGAATTTGATAGGATATATGATGATATACCCTCTGGTAAATTGTTACATAACTATGGAAAATCACCATTGTTCATGGGACAACTCACTATTTCGACTGGGCCATGGCTTCAATAGCTATGTTTTGACATAACCAGAGGGTATGTTGGTGAGTTCACCCTAGGTTTTTCAGTGGATGATCTAACCCTACAAAAAACCCACTAGGGATCGATTCATTTTATTGTCTCTTACATCAAATATCAATATAAATGTTTTTAATTGTAAATATATATATATAAGTCTATTGACAAATACCTTTTGATATAATATCAATCTTTGACAATTCCTATTTCATTGCAACAATAATATATATATATATATTTGTAGAGAAACATTAGATAGATATGAAAAATAAGAACCGCAATTTATCATTACTTTAGATTCAGATTGCAGAGTTTTTCATCGTGGAGGTTACTCTCTATGATATTATATATATATTAATATGTGAAATAAATCACCAGCAACCGAGCTGAGTAAAGGAAATCATATTTCACTAACCTGAAATTTGCTGGTGATTGTGGAATATATGTATATATATATATCAAAGATAGTAACCCCATTTTGGGATGATGAAAGGATTGAAAGGTTAGTAAGATATCATCACAACAGTTAACTAATTATTCCTTACTAACCTTTAATATTCATATAATAGGATGTAATATATATATATATCATATTAGTATTAAATAAATTCCTCATACTATAGTGGTCAATATTCCCCATTTGGTATATATCATGGTATATAATATTAAATAAGTCATGGAATATCAACGATAAAACAGTATGAGGAAATCATATGGACAATCCCTCTGGTAAACATACAAAAAAACTATGGAAAATCACCATGCTTCATGAGTCATTCCCCATGACTGGTTCATCTCCGGCTCATCTCCAGTAGGATTTTGGGGATTCCCCACATCCGAATCCCAAACTACTCCAGGCTTCGGGAACAGGCTTCGGTTGGGATGGTTGTTTTCTCAAATTCAGATGGATGGAGCTAAAAAGTGCCTGGGGATTTTTTTCAATTCACGAGCTCCTGGGATTTTGTGATTTCTTAGGGAATATATTGGATATCAAGCTCGTGAAATTTAATACCTGGGGATATGTTTTTCATTGTAGAATCCGATTTTAGAAGCTGTTTTCTTGGGGATTATTAGGGATAAACTATATATGTAACACCATTAATGTGAAGTTTCTATTTTATCGGATTCGATTGGTGAAAAAATATTACACTATAAAACTACATATATATATAATATCTATAGTGAAACTAGTATCCGGCAATGAAGGCACCAAGTGCCTGACATAGACAGGCAAAAAGACATCCGAAGTCTTCGAGTTTTCCAGTTGCCTGTCGCATCGACTTCGTCATTGGCCCATGAGAAGCTTTGAGAAACACCAACTCCTGTCGGATATCATGCAATGGATAGCACAAAAAAAAACCTTGAGGAACATCTTTAGAGTATGATGAGGATATACCGGGAATATCATGACATAATAATGATTCTTACTCTCTGGTGATTTAACCTGGTTGGTGGTATACCTACCCCTCCAAAAAATATGAGTTCGTCAGTTGGGATTATTATTCCCAATATATGGAAAGTCATAAAAATCATGTTCCAAACCAGCAACCAGTTCAACCTACCCTCTGGTAAAATAACGTAGCTATCAGAATGACACTCAGTATGATTTTCCTGATAAGTCACTGATATCCATACCAGAAAGAAATGGGTTTGTCTGAACATCGGATATCCCTAATCCATCATTTATCACATGATGATATAATATGATATAATCATCATTTTTACTCATTACAAAAAAAAACAACACATAAGCCACTGGTAATTTAATCTAACACATCTATTGACAAATATCATTTATAGTTGACTTACGTATTAAAAATGGTGATTTTCCAGTTCGCAAACTGTTTGTTTACCGGAGGCAGTTCGCCACTGATATCGACTCCACACCTGAGATCAAAGGATGGATAAGGTACTGGAACAGTGGGATCAGCCTCGGCCGTTTCCGAGCTGGGTCAAAGACCAGGTTTCTTTTGGGGACTCCAATTTAGAGGAACAGTATCAGCCGTAAATTGGGATTTTAACATGAGTAAACCAACAAAACTATACAAAACTGATAAACAACATGGGGATATATTGTAATATGATATTGAAATAATGATATATGAATGGGATACACATGGTATATTGATGTATGTTGGTTTATACGGAATCAAACGTGGCAACCCATAAAATCCCTTATCAATGGAGGTTTAGTTTGCTGGGAAAATCATCGAACTCATTGGCAGAACCGTTGTTTGCTGAACATGTTCTTTATCGTTTGATCCGTTGTTTCGCCAACTGAAAAAAACATCAACTGCGATCATTCTGAGAATTTACATGTACACTTGTTTGAACATATGAACTTTTCAATCTGAACCGTTCAATATGAACCTTTCAATATGAACATCACTAATATAATAAACTATCAAAAATGATCATTCACCACAATTAATTAGTGTGCTTTTTTTTGAGACAGCTAGGTACCAAAAACAACCAAACTTTGGATTGCTGCAAAAAAATGTGTTTTTCAACAGCATATTCTCCGGAGATGTTTGGTTAGTTCCATCAATATCCAATGAATTGCCAACGAATATTCCATTTTATCACCATCTGGTTGGTGGTTGAGCCCTACCCCTCTGAAAAATGATGGACAACTCGTCAGTTGGGAGTATGAAATTCCCAACTGAATGGAAAAAGTGGAAAGTCATTTATATAATACATTAAACATCATTAAACCACTATAATCCATTATATAATCCCAACTGTTTCTGGAAAGTCATTTTTTCCATTCCATGGTTCCTTAAACACCACCAACTAGCCATGATATCACCAGCATTTTTTCTTGGTGAAGTCCTCATTCTTGATGCATTCTTAGTTGCTGAAATCACTTACCCTCTGGTTATGACTAACAGTTCGCCATGGAAAGATCCACCATTTTTCATAGGTAAGCCTGGTAAGCCATCTATTTCGATTAGGGCCATCGAAAAACCATGGCGAACTGTTAGTCATAACCAGAGGGTAAATCTCCATATTTTCCATGGCAAAATGTTCAAAAGCCAGCGGCTGGACCCAGCCTGGAGCCAGCCTCCGCCCGCCACACCCTGAGTTTTGAGCGTCACATGGAGCCGGCATCGAGACCATTGGCGAAACAGCTCATGGGAAATGCGGTGACTTTTTCGTGTTTCAATGGATTGGTTTAAGGGAAATCATCTCCAAATGGCCTTAATTCAGGTCAGTGAAATATTATAATTTACCCAGATATATGGTATATGTTTTTATAAATATATGATTTACCCAGTTATAATTCAGGTTAGTGGCTAGTGAAATCTTATGATTTACCCAGATGGATTGGTTTAAGGGCAACAACAATAAACAAAAATGCAGGAAAGCCCCATGATCTTCATGGGGAAATCTAGATGGTTTCCGGTGAAGATTTTCCGAACAAAACCAATCCATTGAGTTGTTGTATTGGATCCAGTTTGAATCCTGCTACAATCTGATATCGACTATGTTTTGTTGTATTGATCCAGTGATCAAAAACCCTGTTCATCCCTGTTTTAATCATATTTCATGGACTAGGTGACTCGAATGACTCGAAAATGAGGGGTTCCACGACATCGCGAGAAGGTGAAGCGTTTGCTGGTGAAGCGGCAGTTCCGTGTCTTCGTAAGCAGGAGGTCTTGTTTCCAATGTACCCTCTGGTAAACATACAAAAAACCATGGAAAATCATCATTTCTAATGGATAAATCAAATTTCTATGGCCATTTTCAATAGCTATTTTGACATAACCAGAGGGTAACAGTACATGCTCACTATTGTATGGTTCTTTGAGAAATCCACATAATGCCGGCGACAAAACATCATAATTCACAAAGCCGTGAAAAAAGCTCGGGGATGTTGGGATAATTAGCCCTAATCCCATCATGAGGGCGCCTCAGCCCAGTTTATATCGATATCTGGGTAAATTAATTCATATTTCACTCACCTGAATTAAGTTCGGCCATAAAAGGGGATGATTTCCCTTACTCAGAATTATTCCCAGTGAGGGAGAACAGTGAGGTCGTTGTAATTTACTCAGATGTATAATCCATTGATTAATCCCAACTATGGTCTATTTTCCAACCATTGGGTATAACTATGATTCCCAGGCTTCGGGAGGTCTCAGGCTTCGGTCGTGATGAAATTTTCCCAGCGATTTTCGTTACACGACCGTAGCACCGGAAAGTTGATGAAATCATGTTACCCGGCCTGGTAAACATAGCGAACTGGAAAGATCCACCATTTTTAATATGGGTAAATCAACGAACTAAATCACCATTTTCAACAGCTATCTATGTATGTATGTTTACCAGGCAAAGGGTACTTTACTGGAGGGTAGTGAATTTATAGACCCAAATCATTTCTTAGACAGCTGATATGCCTAACGCCCCATGCATCCCCATGACTAGTCGTACTTCTTCCTTTTTCATACAGTAATTTTATGAAGGATTGGTTCAAATGAATGGGGTGAAACCCCAGAGAATCATGAAATGTAGGGATATCTAGGGATGTACACTCTGGTAAATTGTTACAGTCTGCTATTGAAAATGGCCCATAGAAAGTTCGTGGAGTTACCCATTGATAGCATGGTGGATCTTTCCATAGTAAACTGAGTAGTTTACCAGAGGGTAACTATTAGTTGATCGGTTAACTATAACTGTAACATATTGATATTGGGTTTGTATTTATGATCTGGTTGGTGGTTTCAACCCCTGAAAAATATTAGTCGGTTGGGGTTATTATTACCAATTGGAAAAATAAAAACTGTTCCAAACCACCAACCAGTGATTATATACCTATGGTTGATATGGTTGATATGATTATGTACCCAAAAAAGAGGCTTTTGAAGCTGAACACGGCCGTCCTCAAGGCGCCAACTTTGTGAATTTCATGTTTTTTTGGGGAGATACCCTCTGGTAATGACTAACAGTTTGCTATTGAAAGTGGCCATAGAAATAGTTGATTTATCCATCACAAATGATGATTTTCCATAGTTTTTTGTATGTGTACCAGAGGGTATGACTGTAGTTCATGGGGCAAATCAACTTAGTTAAGGAATCCCCCAAAAATAAACAGATTCCCAAAAGAGAGTCCCCATTTCTGGCGGATTTTCCATTGGGAAGATACCCAAAATCCAAAACCCGGGTAACTGGCATCCCATTTGTATACATGATGGGTATCTAAAAATCTGAAAATAATCATAAAATATCCCATGACGTAGTAAACTAACAGTTTGCTATTGAAGCCATGGCCCAGTCGAAACAGTGGATTTTCCCATTAATAGCATGGTGGATCTTTCCATCGTTTTTTTGTATGTTTACCAGGCCGGGTATCCAAAGATAATCATTAACCAATCAGGTAAAATTCAATTTTTTATCCATATAAAACCATATTAAAACCATATATATCCAAATTATACCATGAAGTCCCCCCCAAAAAAATCCCCACAATTTCGTCGCCCATCCGATCCGTCCCTTTTCAACTCAACGATGTGCCGTCGCTGGCGGCCGGGCCGAGATTGACTGCAAGAAGTTTGGGAAGTTCAACTGCCTTTGGATTATTCGATGGATATTCCCAAAATGTTCGATGAATGTGCATCGACATAGTTTGATATTCCTCGCTGCAACATATTGCCCAACATATTGCCTGGCATTTCTAACGTTTGGATTTGACTTGTACACATCCACTCTTTTTGCATTGTTCTGGTTGAATCGGCCGGAATCGGCCATTCTATCTTAAGGTCAAAGAAGAAGCGCCACAAAATTGTCTCAGCCTCGGCTGTTTTTTGAGGTATCCTGCTGAAACTCCGAATTTCAGAACTGAGAAGATAGACTGGGATATATCAGTAGATTAACAGCATATCATCAGGAATTACATCCAATAAAATGTATAATAATAAATATGGTATATATTCCCTCATATTACAACATACAACATACTCATTTCAGGAATCTTCCAAACAACGTTTAAGTGGGACACCTAGGTATATCAAGCAGGATACCTCTGTTTTACAGCCAATGGAACACAACCCTGCACTCTTCGACATTAAGAACTTCAGAAGCGCGGCCAGCCGCGCGAAACGAAATTGATGAGTTCGACCTCTCAAACGGAGTAGTGGCTGCGATCTACCCCTGTTGGTTGATGAGTAGTCTGGGGATTGTACTATCCAATCTATTGGGGATTAAAATCATCAAATAGGGGAATCCCGTTCTTCACCAAGCAGTATTTCATGGAAAACAGATGTTGATTTTTTCAATGGGAGATCTCCAGGATCCTAAAACGGAGGTACGTTAGTACCATATGTTTGGCCATATGAATTGTGGGGATATTCCCTGAAATTTAGGCCTTACATAGGCCTTATATATGGTAGGTACCTCCAATCAATCGGTTCCTGAAATGGCCATTGATAAAATAATCAAATAGGAGAATCCCGTTCTTCACCAAGCAGTATTTCATGGAAAACAGATGTTGATTTTTCTTGACCATCCCGCTACATGGCTATGAACAATAATGAGATCGAGTATCATATAGTTTGTCTGTTATCATATCTTAATGGCTAAGAAAATTCATAACCATTTATCTTGTAAAATATGTTCATATTTTCCTCACGATACCATCTGGTGATTCAACATAGCTATGGAAAATGGCACATTTATAGATGATTCATGGCGATTACCGATGTGGTGATCCTCTAAAGCTTCATTCAGAGGGTAAACTTCCATTGTCCCAGCGATAGTATAGTGTGTGTTACTCAGGTAAACCCATAGATTTTCAAATATGTTCCTGTGATTTTGTCCCAGAGAATGACTCGAAAAGTGTAGAGTTGGGTTGATATGATATGTAGAAAATCTATAATCATTGGTATCCCATATGGGTATGGGTCAAAATTAGGTACCCCAATAATTGGATGGTGAATACTAAACTAGACATTCACATCTGTGGTCCCACATCGGTCTTCCATTTTGACCCACATCCATATGTTCCTGTGATTTTCCTCTACAAAGTGGAGACCGACTTTGCGATAGCGTTCGGTTGGTGCAAATAACTCCAATGGTTTAACTTATGGTTTATGATACGCAAATAACATCTTATAACTATAGCATTCATGGGGCTTATAAACCATCTTATAACTGGGGGGCCACAGTGTATGATATATATATATCATATTTCTATAGTTAGTGGTGATTCCAAGTTTCCAAAACATCACCACTAAACCAACTAGTATTACCATCACCACTACTTGGTACCTATTCTTCCCATGTTTCCCATGGGCAACCACCAAGCCAGGCAAACATGGGCTATATATATATATATAGTACACATATATACCCATTGGATCTCAAGTTCTTGTTGGTTAAGTCTCCCCATTGCTGTTTCTGGTTTCAAAGGATAAGGATAAACATCAGCCACCAGCCTTCTATTTGCTCTCGCGGTTGACCGTAAATAGCCTTGCAGATTTTCTTCAGCAGGATCCGGCAGAAAATTTTGACAAAGAACAATGGATGGTTGAAACGGGAATAAATCAATAACTATATGTAAGTATAATTTTTGTGAATTATTCAAACTAGTATTCATGGGGTATAAATTCTTAAATCAACCTATAAACTTTGGATTTGCTTTAAACAACATCAAAAAACATACCCTCTGGTAAACTAACATAACTATGGAAAATCACCATTTTTCATGGGAAATTCCACTATTTCTATGGTCATTTTCCATAGTGGTGTTAGTCATTACCAGAGGGTATTCCCTATGGCCCTATTTCCCCAGTACGAGTGGATTTCCCTGAAAGAGAACATGCCAAAGAAAGTCAGTAACTCAAAGTAAATTCAGATGATAGTGTAGAAATGCGTCTTCCAAACTCCAGTTTTTATTTTGATTCCCAAAATCTCTGATTTAGGGAATGTATCATGTGTTTGTTCCGAACCATATGCCCATAGTGTGTCAGATACAGACTTAAAACAAGGTGACAAAAAAGGTGGTGGCTGATCTTAGATGCCTCTTGTTTCTTTAAAACATGTTGTACATGGTACATGGTTGTACATATTCCTATTTATAGCACCCAACGGATTCCCAAGAGTGTTTCCAGAAAGTGAATTTACCATGATGTTTCCTCCATTTATTGCCCTGTCCAACTTTTCTGGAGATTACTATATATATATATATATGTGCTAGGGTCGAAACATGGTATTTTCATGGGAATCCTAGCCCATAAACATCATAAACATAAACCATAAATGGGAAATATACGCTATAAACATCATATTTCATGACAATAAACCATTTATAAGATGGTTTATGTTTATATGTCCCATTTATGGTTTATATTTCCCATGATGGTATTACAACATCAACATTCTGGGAATCCTAGCACATATACATAAACCATAAATGGGAAATATGGTCTGGTTGGTGGTTGACCTACCCCTCTGAAAAATATGAAAGTCAGATTGGATCATCATCCCAACTATTGGGGAAAATAAAAAATGTTACTTGCTCATTCCCCCATCTTCACCATCATACAGATACACAGGATTCGACGCTTGGCCCTGATTCCGCTTGGCATGATCCTGCCCCAACTTGCCCAAACTTGCCACTAATTGGTGGTTGAGCCCTACCCCCCGAAAAATCTGAGTTCGTCAGATTGGATCATCATCCCAACGAAAATGGGGAAAATAATCCATTCATGTTCCAGTCACCACCAACCAGATTAATATCATGTCATTCTTCCTCACTTTGTCAGATACGTTACCCTCTGGTAAACTAACATAACTATGGAAAATCACCATTTTTCATGGGAAAATCCATTGTAAATGGTAATTTTCCATAGTTATGTTAAATTACCAGAGGGTATCCCCAATGTTCCAGTCACCACCAACCAGGCCAGGATCACGTAAAGGACAAGGAGACATAAGGAAAGAATTCATCATCACCATCGGCCTGCGGCGAAATCCCGGTGGCCATGGAGCGCCCTTTTTGCGAAAATCCTGGTGGTGACCGAGCCATGCTGATTTTCCCAAGCGCAAGGGAACTGATCAACAAATTGGCCATATTTTTCTGGGATATTCCCTGAAATTTAGGCCTGAAAAATAGGCCTTATATATGGTAGGTACCTCCAATCAATCGGTTCCTGAAATGGCCATTGAACAAGTACTTTTGGGATTTTTCTTGGGCTATTGGTGTCTAGGAACATAACACAACATATACTATAATGTTCGTAAAACGTTAATAGACTTTAAGTACCATCCCCAATTTCACCACTTTTATAGGTGGTATGTTTACCTGTGGTTTATGGCATTGTTTTACCCACATTAATCTATTCACCACCCAAAAATTGGTTGTAAATCACTATTCATGGATTATAATCACAATTAATCACTACTGGTTGGTGGTAGAGCCTTACCCCTCTGAAAAATGATGGAGTTCGTCAGTTGGGATGATGAAATTGCCAACTGAATGGAAAAATGCAATTCATGTTCCAAACCACCAGCCAGTAAGTGTTTTGAAATTTTGGAACTCCATATCTATACCAATTGGTCGTGTATTACTTTCCAAATTGCTAAGTGTACCATGTGGCACACTCTGTCGTTTTAGATAAAGGAAACCCTAACGCCCTACAAATGAAGCCATGTTCATTTGCCCACCATTTTACACCTCCGATTTTGCTTGGTTCAAGTTTTGTGATTGGTTTAACACCGAATTCCATTGAAATGCAAGTACTGCGGTTACCACAACAATTTTTCTGGCAGAATCTGTAAGTTGTTCGGGTGAACTCGCTCAGACTTTCACCAGAAAGAGGCCTCTGGTAACATAGCCATGGGAATTTTGACAGAAGTGATTTACCTCAGTCAAATTCTTACATAACTATGGAAAATCACCATTTGTCACGGGACAATTCACTATTTCTATGGTGATTTTCCAATATTTTCCATAGTTTTGTGTATGTTTACCAGCATGGCCGCTGAATGCTGTGTGTACCAGGTCTATGGCGGATCCTCCCTATGATAAGCTCGGCCAGTGGCCACTAGCAATCCAGTCGCTATGCCCGGCGTCACAATTCCCATTCGTTAATCCATGTGGAAATCCCTATCCTCCGGTAACATAGACCCTGAAAATTACTCATTTTTAATGGAAACTAGAATGGCTTTGTCTAACATTAGGGCGATGGAATTCTTATAGCTATAAGGCTATCTGGTTGGTAGTATACCTACCCCTCTGAAAAATGATGGAGTTAAAGAAGTCAGTTGGGAGCATGGCATTTCCAACTGAATGGAACAGTAAATTCATGTTCCAAACCACCAACCAGCTAATTGCTGCTATCACATGCCATCACTATCCAATCATATATTCCCATGTATAACATAGCATGTGATAACATTAAATATTGGATATTATTATATTCCATGATCATTAAATATATGTGATTCCAATACTATCCAATCATATATTCCCATGTATCCTCATATATAGCCCTTACAATCTGCCCTGATTTTCTTGGAGCTGCTAAAGGAAGCCAACAAAAATCAAACATCGTCCCAAAGATTCTCCATTTTGAGATTTCTCCATTTTTGAAATATCAATTGATAATGCATTTCAAGATTGAACAAATACTGTGGATGGTTGCTGACATTATTGGTGATAAATTATCGAATCCAATGGTGAAGATTATAGAATTATCTATTCATCTAATATTCATCTGGGTAAATTATAATATTTCACTAACCTGAGTTAAGGCCATTTGGGGATGATTTCCCTTACTAACCATGATTCCAGTGAGGTCAGAGTGAGGTCGTTATAATTTACCCAGAAATATCCGTTGATAATGCATTTCAAGATTTACTGAGATACTGTGGATGGTTGCAAAATCCTGCACCACCTGGGATGGTAGAAAGCCTATAAATAATGGGATAAACCACCTACTAACTGGTGCAGGCTTTCTTCCATCCACAGTATGTTAAAAAAAAAAAACATTATAGTCTTTAAATATCTATCTTAATGGTCCAAAGCCAGGGTGAAGGTGCTTACTCATATGGCTGAAGGATTTACGCTAATATTCAAAAAAAAAAACAGACAACCCTATATATATATATATGTAATATATATATATATATGTAAATATATTAGATAAATCCTTAATTTAGTAAGTAATAAGGCTTCCGTGAATCTATCAGCAACAACGGTTCAGGTTTTTTTTTTTTAAGGCTTCCGCACCGTCTCAGACATGCTGGCGCTGATTGCACCCGCCTCATCGGCCATGGGATTTGAGCACCAAAACACCATGGGATATAGAGAAAAATATGAAGTCTTTTAATGGTATATTTCAATGGTGATTCAATGGGATTTAATGGGATATATGATTTAATGGGAATATAATTGATATAATGGACAATGGGAGATCTTCAGGATCCAATTGATGGAGGTACGTAAACGTACCATATGTTTGGCCATATGAATTGTGGTGATATTCACTTACATAGGCCTTATATAGGCCTTATATATGGTAGGAATATGACCCTCTGGTTATTTAACATAGCCATGGAAAATAACCCATAGACATAGATGGTTTACCGTTCTTAAAAATGGTGGATCGTTCCATGGCTATGTTAGTCATAACCAGATGGTAAGTCTTTTAGATAATTGTGGGATATAGAATGATATTTTTAGATATGATATAGATATATGATCAGATATTATATAAGTCTTGAAAGTAATTGTGAGGATGGAGATGATGACTAGAGGGGAATCATCCTAGCAACTTCGCAGATCTTTGCAGACCAACCTTGTGAACAAATCCATGACTTCGTATTGACACCTATGGTGACTTGGGGCTTCCCCATGACTTAGGATCTTTTGTTGGGTTTGAATGGGAAAACATATCTGGTTGGTGGTTTCAGATATATGGTTTTAATATGGCTTTAATATGGTTTTCTATGGATAATAATGGGATAATAATGGGATAACAATACTGGTTGGTGGTTGAGTATACCAACCCCTCTGAAAAATGATGGAGTGAAAGTCAGTTGGGATGGATGGAAATTCCCAATATGATGGGAAAAAAAAAATCATGTTCCAACCACCAACCAGTCCATATGTGCAAGGTCCGAACCTGCTTGCCAAGAGTATCCGCCAAAGCTTTGCGCGCAAGAGTGCTGTCGCCCTGCGACTGATTCCAAATGGTCGGGTTGCCAGGAGAAAAGCTGACAAAAAACAGTTGGGCTGGAACTACCCGGCCTGGTAAACATACAAAAACTGTTGAAAATTGCAATTTATAGTTGATTGACCTATTAGACATGGTGATTATCCATAGTTATGTTGGTTTACCAGAGGGTCATTAACAACATCCAACAACTTTCCAGCAATGTGATAGAAGTATATAGAAGTTCTAGGAGGAGTCCTCAATGGACCTGGTGTGATTGGTGTTGGGGAAATTTAGCAAACAATCTGTAGCTTTTGATCAGTTCTATTCTTTTCCTGCAAACATTTTGAGAGAGGCCAGGGAAAGTATGCTGGGAGTCTGGGAGCCGAACATCCAGTGGACATGTAAACTGAACAACATCAAACCAGCAACTCAATTACGTTCCTCTTCTTTTCCAATGTGTTGCTGGTGATGCTCGATTTATTTTTTCGATGCTTTTGACTTTTACGGTTTAACAAACACGCACTTGCTACCACTCACCAGCTCACAACTGGGGTTATATTACGGTTATATCTAGAATTTTCATATGAATGAACGGTGACGTAGTCCCCAATGATTGTTGACAAAGTTCCAGTTGTTGTTGGTCAAATCCCAAAAAAATGTTGATGAACCCCCAAAAATATTTGTTGGTTAACTCACGTTTTTTGTCGATGAAATCCTCGTTTTTGTGGGAAGCATCCCAAAGGTATTGTGGGTCTTTGGGTTTGACGTCCGGCAAAAAAAAACTACATTGCATGGCCAAGCTTACGCTCTGGTAAATTAACATAACTATGGAAAGATCCACCATTTTCCATGGGTAAATTCACTATAAATGGACATGTTCAATAGCTATGTTAGTTTACCAAAGGGTAGATACACTGCAAAAAAAAAACGGTTTTCCCACGAAATATGCGTGGTTTCCCGTAATTTTTCCCCTAAACCAATCCATTCTGGTTGGTGGTTGACCTACCCCTCTGAAAAATATGAAAGTCAGTTGGGATGATGAAATTCCCAATATATGGAAAAGTAAAATTCATGTTCCAAACCACCAACCAATCCATTGAATTATAATATTATCTTTAGCAGCCTTGGTTACTTAATCCCCATTAAAACAGTGAAGGCTGAGTTGTAGTAAGTTACCCATCACCAGCGCAGGCGGTTATCCAAAGGTAAATCAGTTCCATGGTAAAATCCCCCGGTTTTCCGATTGAAATGCCGATTTTTTTCGGGGATTCCAGCTGAAATCCATCACAAAGTGAGCCCCCCTCAGTTTAACTATGGATATCCTATTATTCATGATTTATCCTATTAATTATCTTTTGATTAGCCCTATTCTCTGATGAATTCTCCGATGAATTTCCAAGTTTTCCCTCCCTCGAAGTGCCTTTGGGCTCATGATGAAGGACGCAAAGCTGGGAGGCCTCGATCGGTCGATGGATCGATGGAGACAAATAGATAGATTAGATTAGATTAGATTAGATTAGATTGGATTAGATTAGATTAGATTGGATAGATGGATAAATAGATAGAGATAGATATAGATAATTGAACAACTATCGATAGACATATAGAAATATAACTATAGATAGAGATAGAGATAGATACATAAATTGCTGGATGCGCAGTATATTAACTATGTAATATCTATAGATATAGACATTATATACTTGATCATGTGTATGTATGTATATATATACATATACATACCGGCCGAATTATATTAATTCACTAACCTGAAAACAGCTGTTATCCTAAGGCCATAAAAGGGGATGATTCCCCACATAGAAACCATCATTCCAGTGACGTCACGGTGAGGTCATCTTAATTCATCCATATACATGTATTCATGTATGTATATAAATAACGTATAAAAACAAATAATGAATATGACATGACATTGTTTATCAATCGTGCGTATACACACACATATATATATAATGTATTTACATGAACATCTATATCCATCTAAAAATACATACATATAATATATATATATATATATAATAAGAATAACATAGACTGATTTCAAGAAAGTCCCCATGTCCTAGCTTATCCCATGTTGTTTAACCGGGTGAACACAGTTAGCCCATTGACCACTCAATGGGAAGGCGAGCTGAGTGGACGACATGCCGAAGCGCAGCACACTTTCCACGAAGACTCGCATCGCCTGCATGCGAGTCATGTTGGGTCAACGGCGATTTTTTCTTGGGTTTGAATGGGAAAACGGAAAACATATCTGGTGGGTGGTTTCAGATATATGGCTTTAATATGGTTTTAATATGGTTTTCTATGGATAATAATGGTGTAATAATGGGATAATAATCGGATAACAATACTGGTTGGTGGTTGAGCCCTACCCCTCCGAAAAATATTAGTCATAGTCAGTTGGGATGATGACATTCCCAACTGAATGGAAAGTCATAATCCATTCATGTTCCTTAAACCACCAACCAGATTATGAGTTTGGGGTTCCATTTATAATCCCATCCCCCTAATATTAAACACCCCAATTGCATGGCATTATAAAAAAATAAAAAAGATGATCCAAACCACCAACCAGCTCCATGGTGCTGAGATGGATCAAGAGATGTTTTCTTCCGGATTTTCATGGGATACAATCGGATACGGAAGCAGCAACATTTTCTTAAAAAATACTTGATATATGTATATATACATAGGATATTAATGGTTCTGAAGTAGGTACCACCAAAACATCCAAAGCCCATGGTTAATCAATGAAGGAATGTGTGATATACCCTCTGGTTATTTAACATAGCCATGGTATAGATGGCCCATAGACATAGATGGTTTACCTATCAACAATGGTGATTTTCCATAGCTATGTTAAATAACCAGAGGGTAATATATGTACATATACATAGGATATTAATGGGTGTTTTCAACTATAATAAAGGATATTAATTGGTGTTGAACCAGTTAAACAACATCTTTGACGCCTAAAACAGCCAGAGATCTGAGATTTCCCTCTGATTCCTTTGGCTTAGGCTGCAGCAGATCACACATTTTGAGGGTCCTCTAGATATTCCTATAGTGTGGTGCCCCTAGGTGTTGTTTGTTCATAACCCATGATTAATTATGGACAGATCTACCATAAACATCGATAAAGCCTAGTGTAATAAGAGATATAAAATGTTATAAAGTAACTTGGGCAACTTGGCTTATGGGGAAACACCTTGTGAGCAGTTTTTCAAACCCCGTGTCGCGTCGTGTCCCTTTTCACAACGGTTGGGTGAGAACGGGAATTTCCGAATGGATTGTGATATACCAACCATTATATCAATAGTGTATATCACAATGGTGGGTATATCACAATCCCTTAGTAACAATCATGGCTATATATGCTAGATAGTGTATCAGATATTGTGATATCACAAATATAAATATTGTGATATTGCGACTATACTAGTAGTATATTCTATTTCTGTATATTCTAATAGTATCTAATTAGTTATAATATCACAATAGATATTTCTATCTGTAGTAACAATATATAGTAACAATATCTACTACTATACTATTGCATTTCTAGAAATATTATATATATATGGATCGTGATACTCTACTACTGATACTATTTCTAGAAATATTTCTATATTCTACTACTATTCTATGGTATTTCTATATATATATATATATGGATCGTGATACTCTACTACTGATACTATTTCTAGAAATATTTCTATATTCTACTACTATTCTATGGTATTTCTATATAGACTATTCTAATGGATTCTGACAAACGAATGGTTACGCGTCGCACTTGCCAACCAACTTCAAGGATCTTCGCGTCGGGTCGCACCTTGATGTGCATCCAAGCCTCGTTTGAAGTTGAAAAAACTGTGAATTCCCGGATGATCCAATCTGCCAATCTGCCAGATACCCTGCAAAAAATGGACCACATTCTTTGCTGGTGAACGTAGATATTCCCATTTTTTTTCCAAAAGATTATTAAAGGATTAAAATATCCATGTAAGATTGACCTAGGATGTACATGGCTGGAATGATTTGAATGGTGAAGTTTCTAGTAGATCAATGGTCATGCAACAGGAACCGATTTATTGAAGGTACGTTAGTACCATATATATAAGGCCTAATATGAATTGTGGGTATATTCCTAAAATTTAGGCCTGAAAAATAGGCCTTGTATAAGGTAGGTACCTCCAATCAATCGGATCCTGAAATTCCCATTGATGATGTGTTTAATACAATTTTTCGTTGCTGAAATGCCCATTTTTGTTGGTTAAATCCTAATGTTTGGTTGGTGAACTACACTTTTTCTTGGTGAAATACCACTTGCTCTTGGAGGATTTTACCGTTTTTCCCATTGATATGATTCAGTAGTAGATTCAAACCAGAACTACGACTGGGTGTGCACGGTTGATCCTCATGTACCATAAAACGTGGCTGGAATTCATCACACCACAGAAACACGAAAGCCAAAAATTGGGTGATCTTTCAAGTATAGCTATTTTCCCCGTAAACCATTAATATAGTTAGTTATATAACATTATATAAAACCCTGGCCCAAAACCGTGGCAAAAACCTGTTTCTGAAACCCACTTCACAAACCCGAACGGCAAGCTCTAAATAAACCCTAAACAGCAGCTCACCCTTATATCAATGGGAATTTCAGGATCCTAAAATGGAGGTACTGTACCATATAAGGCCATATTTTGCGGTGATAGTCCCTTACATAGGCCTAAAAAATAGGCCTTATATATGGTAGGTACCCCCAATCAATCGGATCCTGAAATTCCCATTGATATGATTCAGTAGTAGATTCAAACCATCAATGGGAATTTCAGGATCCGATTGACTGGAGGTACCAACCATATATAACCTAATATCACCAAGTTAAGTGGTGTGATTCTCCCTCCCTCCCTTCGATTGGCGCAATCTGTGCATCGGACCACGAAGACATCTGACCATGCGGCCTGGCACAACATGGCACTGGTGAAGACATGTGAAATAAACCAACCGTTAAATACATCGCGTGTTGACCCTGAAACATGGTGATTTAACATGATTTAGCATGATTTACACATGTTTTGGCTATGAACAAATGTTAATTTCGGGTTTTGACCCTGAAACATCGTGATTTTTTCATGATTGAACCATGACAACATGTGTTTTGGTCATGAAAACATTATAATTCAACCATGAACACTGGTGTGTTGATCCTGAATCATGGTGATTTAACAAGATGTTTCACCATGAATATAACAACAAATTATATAATTTAAAGTTATATTTAAACCATGTTATAGTGTTAATAATGTTATATGTGTTTTGACAGTGAAACAAAGTGATAGCAACAACATGAAACATGGTGATTTTCCAGAAAATTGGAGTTTGAACATCAATCTAACTCGGTTTCACCATCAAACAATAGTGGTTTATTCTTATCAGGGCTTAACAACAATCTCGCTGGTTTACAGAAGACATCAACTCCCCATATGTGATGTCCTTCGATTTTTGCAAAGAGTGGCAGAAGGTACCCATCTGCAAGGGTTGCCATATATATATATAGACATAGTATTTCCGAAAAGGATACAAACATAAAATTCCGGTAGAATTGTGATAATTAAGTGTTCTATCTTCTGGCGGACTACATTGGATTACTACAGTATACCCTCTGGCCCTCTGGTAAACATACCAAAAACGATGGACAGGTCCAGCATGCTATTAATGGGTAAATCAACGAACTAAATGGGCAATTTTCAATAGTTTTTTGTATGTTTACTGGAGGGTATTGTTTTCTTTCCTTTTCAGATGATAGTTTTATCCGGTTAACATGGGTTTCTTTACCATTGGGTATGGGTCAGTTTATCCGGGTTCCCTGTGGGTCTTGGCGTCTTTGGAGCCTGGTAGAGACCGTAGACTAAGTCACGTTGCCTGGCGTGATGGTTTTTCACACGTTTTTCGGGCGCAGGTGAAATGGCTATTTAAGTATCCAACATTGGTTTTTTATCTGGTTTCATCTGGATAGTGGAATATTCATGGGATAACAATCAGATTTTAGCATCGACGATTTAGGTTTAATCATCAAAATGGGGATTTAACCATCGAAATGGGTTTTTGATGGTGATTTAATGACTGGTTGGTGGTTTCACCCCCTCTGAAAAATATTTGTCAATGAGAAGGATTATCCCATATACTACAATGTGAGGCCCCCCAGATATAAGTTGGTTAACAAAAGCCCCAGTAACTAGTTCGTTCTAAGTACCCTAAACCATAGTGACATTTGAGTTATGTTCACCAACTTATATATCAAACGGGGGCCTCACATTGTAGGTTACTATGGGTTCTAATCCCAACAACCCAGGTAGTATAACCCTCCATAACCAGCAACAGGGGTATTTGTCAATGGGAAGGATTATCCCATATATTGTGGAAAATAACAAAATGAAACCACCAACCAGATGAATATCTGGTGATTCGATGGTGAAAGATTTGCCCCTCTGGTCTCTTTTTAAACGTGGCTGCCTGAAACATCCCCGAACTCAATGGATGTTTCGCTGGGAAAATCATCGAACTAAAAGGCAAATTTTCCGTTGATATGTTTGATTTACCGGAGGGAAACCAGGGGCCGCTCATTGTAAGGTCATTAAGTGAATTGATTGAACAATAGTAAGCAAATTATCTATTTCATATAGATCATTTCCACATTGTTTATTTCTGATACTATCCAATATTTATGTCCGATACTATCCAATATGTGTTCTATGGATTATATATAAATATTCTAATGGAATATGTATCATAGTTCGTTGATACTTGAATGATCATCCCACTTTTTTGTGGTTAGGCGCATCATGGCGCATCCTTCAGCAAGTTATACATTGGGATACTCCACAACCGATAAACCACGGGGCCTTTTGACAGACTCTTCCACGTTCTTGCGCTGCTGCTCCAATTTGACATAGCCTCGTGACATTTAAGCGAAACTCCTCATCATCGTCATCATCGTCACAAAGTCATGTATATATATATATATCATCAGCTAATAATAGATATATATATATATATATATATATATTAACATGTATATATATATATTGATTTATTCATATATATATATATGTATATATATAGTATAACCTGTTAGTATTAGTTTTATCTCCCATTAGTAGATATCTACATCTCATCCAAATGGGATATTCACCAACAATCGCAGGATATTGTTCTGCAGAAACACTATGCGCCCAAGCCCTCTATAGTGAATCATCGAAACATGGACTTGGTCTGTGAAACTGCGTCCTATCATATGGCCAATCTTAGATAGACTTCAACAATTTGTTTCCTGATTTGCAGAGGCTCTGTATACATATACATATCTAAAATAGGTATATACATACATCATACATATATTGTATATACTGTACATATATACATGTTTTTTTGCCATCCTTGAGTAGATAGATAGACTATGCACTTTACAACAGCTTCTTCCCATTTTATCGAGCATCGTGTCACATTTTCACATTCTACCTCCTTCAGGATGACTGTATATATATATATATAATATAGGCATACATAATATGTACATGTAATCTTGGCAACTTACAATAACTCACACACCTGAAATAGGCGATTAATTGGGAGAATTACCTGAATCCTACTATGATTCCAGTGAGGTCACGACGTGAGGTCACGAACTAGTTTACCTAGATATAACCTAGATTTCATTTGTCAATTTATGGCAAAAGACAAAAGCCTCAAATTCTCCAAGGCTAACTCAGCATCTGAGGAATCAGCCATCCTTGCTGTACTCAAAATCTCTCACCTCGGAAACGCGTTCTTCGTTTTTTCTTCAAGGCGTGTCTGGGCAAATCTTGTCACAGTATCATTTATTTTAGGTGACATTGAGTATTAGGGGGAATGGGATTCAGTATCAATACTATGTCATAGCAAACAAAAAAAAAACAATCCGGAAATTTCATAGAAGCCTCGGTTTGGCATACCTTTTATCATCATATACCGATCATTTCTGATCACCTACTGATTGGTGTATGGTTATTTAGCCTCTCACTGAACATATCAACCAAATGGTAGGATCCATGTAGCAAACCCCAAAAAAATAGACAAGGTGAACTGGTTGGTGGTTGAGCCCTACCCCTCTGAAAAATATGAGTCAGTTGTGGGATGATGAAATTCCCAATATATCGAAAAATAAAGTCCCAAACCACCAACCAGTTAATTATACCAGTCTTTCAGGCAGATTTTACTCTGTTTGATCTTTTTCAAAGCTGCTCTAAATCCGAAAATATATTTAAAAAAACACATCTGCAATGCCCGGAGATTATTCCCCGGTTGAACCACTATCATGTACCCTCTGGTAATTTAACATAGCTATGGAAAGATCCACCATGCTATTCATGGGAAAATCCACTATTTCTATGGCCATTTTCAATAGCTATGTAACAAATTACCAGAGGGTACAAAGTGGGGCCCCCTAGATAGCTAAGTTGGTGAACATAACTCCAATAACTATGGTTATGTTAGTTTACCAGGCCGGGTAATCGCAAGAATTTATTCAGAACGATCACGTTCTGGCAGCACCAGAGGGTGGCATTATTTGTGCTGAACCAAAAAGAAACGTTGCTTGCTCGACAAAAGTTCAGTTCCCATATGCTCCATGCCATCTTCCCCAACTTTTACCTACATCCGGTCATTCTGGGAGGTAAATGTAATGTAAATGTGGGTAAATATGCCATACATCTGGGTAAATTATAATATTTCAATAACCTGAATTAAGGCCATAAAAGGGGATGATTTCCCTTACTCAGAATTATTCCCAGTGAGGGAGAACAGTGAAGTTGTTATAATTTACTCAGATGTATAATCCATTGATTATTGGGCCTATATCCCAACTATGGTTTATATTCCCAACAATTGGGTATAACTATAACTATGGTGAAATAACACATAATAACACCATATCTTCAAATAATCCATTGAATGGTGGTGAAAAACCATTTATGGGCTTTATAAGTCCAATAACTACGGTAACTATATGGTTTATAGGTGATATTTTTCTATAGTTTTCAAACACCAAAGATTGCAGGTTGTGCTTCTCTGAGGCTGAAAACCCTGCAGGTGTGGCCGCTCGATCTGGGATCATCTCACTCGCAAGACGCGTGGTTATGCGTGGCTTCGGGATCCGCTTCGTTCATGGATTAGGATTAGGATTAGTGGATAACAATGGGAAAACCATGGGATAGTGATGGTTAATAGTGGTTAATAGATGTTAGTAGTGATGATAACCCATGAATAGTGATTTAGAACCAATTTTTGGGTGGTTAGATTAATGTGGGTAAAACAATGCCATTCTTTTACCAGCCATGACTGGGAATGGCAAACATACCACCTCTAATTTTATGGTGACTGGGGGATGGTTTATTTATGGCATTGTTTTACCTACATTACTCTATTGAACACCCAAAAAATGGTTATAAATCACTCTATTCATGGATTATCATCACTATTCACATCTATTAACCACTATTAACCATTACTATCCCATGGTTTCCCCAATGTAATCCACTATCATTATCCAATGATGGTTATCACCATTTAACCACCATCAACCACCATTATAATCACTATTAATCACTATAAAACACTATAAAACACTATTCATGGCTTATAACCACCATTAACCACCAGTAACCAGTACTTAACCACCATTTAACCACCATTGACTACCATTAAATAACCATTAATGGCATTGTTCTACCCACATGATATCGTATGATCCCCGAGCAAATCATCAACAGCTGGCTGTTAAATTCAGCCAGTGACAGCCAGTCACCTGAGGAAGAGCCTCTGTGACGACGGGATGATGATCAATCTCCATTTTTTTGAAACCGCCAATCTTCGGCGAGAAATGAGAAAGTTGGAACCAGGTCCTCCATGATTATCCGTATATTACTGCAGTTAGAGGGTTAAATCCTCCATTATTATTCCAGTTAGAGGGTTCCAAACAACCAACCAGGACTGTATTTTATATTACTGTATTTTAAATCTCAGCCTCTTATTATTGGTAAACTGGCGAAATGACCACTTCGCCAGTTCTGAGCTGCTGACGGCAAAGCGTTTCTCCCTACAGGACTTCTTGAAGCCATCAACGGCACTTCTGAACCTCAGAAACAAAGTGACGTCCTTTCTTTAATGGTAGTTCGTGAATGGTGAAATTTGATCACCTTGGATGTTGTTCATGATGAATTTCGAAACATCTCAATTTTTGTTCAAAAATCTTTTTGATGTGGCAATTACTGTGAATGTGAATGGTCCATTTTGATGTTAGCTGTTATTGGATACATCCTGGACAATTGTTTTTCATGGTGAATTTGACAATAATTCGTGGACAACTCAGGTGTCTGTTGATCGCCTAGAGATTCCTAAGGTTTCAGTGATGCTTCTCCACGGGATATTGTCCTTACATTACTATACATTACTCACATTCCAAGTCCTTTAAAGACCCATTGTGCGGTCAACTGGCTTTCTCCTTCTTTGTCCAAACACGGTTACCCTCTGTCTATTTAACATAGCAATGGAACATGGCCCAATGATGATTTAGAAAATGATGAGTTAGAAAATGATGATTTAGAAAAACAGTGCTCGATGTTTTTTGCATAGCAGTAACTCAAGGGTAGAAACATGTAGAACCCCAGAAATGCCATATCTAAATAAGCAGTGTTCTTAAAATCCCTCTATCATTCCATGTTACATCTGGTTACTGGTTGGTTTTCGCAGCTGCCACTGCAGAAGTCCTCCCTGTCTCGCGCAACGCGCCAAGGAGGTGGCATGACGACGCGCCACAAAGTGTTGCCGTCCTCGCTGCAACGGCTGGGGCCTAATCTTCTGATCTTGGTAGCTTGAGGAACTCACCAATATACCCTCTGGTAAACTTACACTAGACGACGGATGGCCCGAGAGCGTAGAGGAGCAGGGTCTTCTCTTGTTAGTATGGAGACGCAATTTTAGAAACGATGTATGAAAGATGTGTTATAGGCAGTCGAGAAGAGGAGTATCAAGACAGGACAGTGAGAAGTGCAAGACAGTAGTTTGCATCGCAAACACTTTTACAAACAGACGCTTTTTACACACAGACGCTTTTAAACAAAAAGCTTTTACACACAGAGGCTTTTACACAAACACTTTGACACAAATACTTTTACACACAGAAGCTTTTACATACAAACACTTTTACGCACAGACGCTTTTACACACAAACCCTTTGACACACAGACGCTTTTACACACAGACGCTTTTTACACACAGACGCTTTTTACACACAGACGCTGTCACACACAAACACATGTACACACAGAGGCTTTTACAAAAACACTTTTACACAAACACTTTGACACAAACACTTTTACACACAGAAGCTTTTACATACAAACACTTTTACACACAGACGCTTTTACACACAAACGCTTTGACACACAGACGCTTTTACACACAGACAACCTCTACACACAGACGCTTTTTACACGCAAACGCTTTCACACACAAACACATTTACACACAGAGGCTTTTACACAGAAACACTTGAACACAAACACTTTTACACACAAACACTTTTACACACAGACGCTTTTACACACAGACACTTTGACACACAGACGCTTTGACACACAGACTCTTTTACACACAGAGACTTTTACACACAAACACTTTTACACACAGACGCTTTTACACACAGACACTTTGACACACAGACGCTTTGACACACAGACTCTTTTACACACAGAGACTTTTACACACAGACGCTTTTTACACACAGGCGCTTTTACACACAGACAAGAACGGCACAAGTAAAATTGCACTTTTACCTCAGTTTTTGCCGATCGACCCTCATTTCGTGCGAAAGGGTTGCTCCAGGACAAGTCAAATCGCAGTTTTACCTCAGTTTTTGCCGATCGACCCTCATTTCGTGCGAAAGGGTTGCTCCAGGACAAGTCAAATCGCAATTTTACCTCAGTTTTTGCCGATCGACCCTCATTTCGTGCGAAAGGGTTGCTCCAGGACAAGTCAAATCGCAATTTTACCTCAGTTTTTGCCGATCGACCTTCATTTCGTGCGAAAGGGTTGCTCCGGGGCAAGTCAAATCGCAGTTTTACCTCAGTTTTTGCCGATCGACCCTCATTTCGTGCGAAAGGGTTGCTCCGGGGCAAGTCAAATCGCACTTTTACCTCAGTTTTTGCCGATCGACCCTCATTTCGTGCGAAAGGGTTGCTCCGGGGCAAGTCAAATCGCAATTTTACCTCAGTTTTTGCCGATCGACCCTCATTTCGTGCGAAAGGGTTGGCGTTTCGTGACTCGCCGCCGGCACCACCCTCGGCCTTAAGAGAGAAAGATAAAGAAGGCGAGAGAGAGAAAAGAGAGAGAGATGTGAGAGAAGATGTGAAGATGAGCAGATGTGAAGATGAGCAGATGTGAAGATGAGAAGATGTGAGAGAAGGTGTGAAGATGAGCAGATGTGAAGATGAGCAGATGTGAGAGAAGATGTGAAGATGAGCAGATGTGAAGATGAGCAGATGTGAGAGAAGATGTGAAGATGAGCAGATGTGAGAGAAGATGTGAGAGAATATCTAAGAGAAGATGTGAGAGAAGATGTGAAGATGAGCAGATGTGAGAGAAGATGTGAGAGAGATGTGAGAGAAGATGTGAAGATGAGCAGATGTGAAGATGTGAGAGAAGGTGTGAAGATGAGCAGATGTGAAGATGAGCAGATGTGAAGATGAGCAGATGTGAGAGAAGATGTGAAGATGAGCAGATGTGAAGATGAGAAGATGTGAAAGAAGGTGTGAAGATGAGCAGATGTGAAGATGAGCAGATGTGAAGATGAGCAGATGTGAAGATGAACAGATGTGAAGATGAGAAGATGTGAAGATGAGATGTGAAGATGAGAAGATGTTTTACAGACCCCCACTATTGGAAGAACCCTGCGCTCAGACGCTCTCGGGAAAAAAGCTATTGAAAATGGCAATTTATAGTGGATTTTCCCATGAAAAATGGTGATTTTCCATAGCTATGTTAGTTTACCAGAGGGTAACACCAAGCTGAAAAAAGCACACAAACTGTTGCTGAATGTTAAACTGTTAATCAAACTTGATTGGTTGATTTAATTACCAATCAACCACTGATTATCACACTCAGACAATATTAGACTTGATTACCAATGATTACTCTTGTTTTAAAATCAAACTGTTGTTGAATATGATACTGTTAATTTTACAGGTTGATATCAAAACCATATCCCCATGAAAGCAATGCCCAGGTACTACCCCATGACTGGTTGCTTTTCACACCTATAGCCATGAAAGTATCCAGTGATGCAAGGCAAATGCCCATAAGTATTTAAATGTATTCCATATGATATCTTCATATTATCAATGCTTATCAACCACTTTCTACCTCAGGATAACCCACACTAGATATACCATCTGGTTATTGAACATAGCCATGGAAAGATCCACCATTTTTCATAGGTAAACCATCTATTTCTATGGGCCATCTATACCATGGCTATGTTAAATAACTAGAGGGTACATCATATTAAATCCCATTCAACCACCATAAAATCCCATTAAAGTCCCAATGTATTCCATATATATATATATAAAACCATTGGGATACAAAGTACTGGTTGTGTCATTTTACATCCCCCAAAAAAACAATCGTGTCGTGGATCCTCTCCGGTCCAAACCTTGCCATTTTCATTGGCCCATTGGCCTCTGCCCTGAGGCATCCCTCAGATTTTCCCAGCGACGTGCCTTGTCATCCACTCCTTTGAACTGTCTTGCGGACATTGGCCTTGATTTGAAAGCGATTTTCCAATGAAATACCCTCCGGTAAATTCACATAGACCCTGGCAGGTAGGGGTTGGAAGACTGGTGTCCACTAAAAATCGCTGATTTTCAGGGTCGAACTGTTAATTTACTAGAGGGTACATGGGCTAAAAAACATATGCAGTGGACATTTCAGGACCCTGAAATAAAGCTACTGTACCATCTAAAGTAATATTTTGGGGTGTGTCACCTTGCATAGTCCTTACATACATAGTCCTTACATAGGCGGTTTGTATGGTAGGTATCTCCAATAAATTTGTACCTGAAACAACCATTGACATATGGGCCGGACCAAGAAATTCGATCAGCTTATCAACAAGAATGAACATATATTATATACATCAGCAACCATGATAATAATAATGTGTAATATCATGTTATGTATATACCTTTGCTATTTTGTCATGCAGAAAATAAAACAGATTTTCTCGATGTCCCACATGGATGAGGCAATGAAAAGGTGAGCCATATTTATGGCTGGGTACTCCATACTCTCATTTGCAGTGACTGGTTGGTGGTTGACCTACTTGGTTAATGGTGATTAATGGTGGTTAATGATAATTAATGATGGTTGATGATGGTTGATGATGGTTGATGATGGTTGCTGATGGTTCTCTGGTTGGCGGTTGACCTACCCCTCTGAAAATGATGGAGTTCGTCAGTTGGGATGATGAAATTCCCAAGATGATGGGAAAACTAAAATTCATGTTCCAAACCACCAACCAGCTAGAAACTATAAAACGATATATCTATATATAGATTTATAATCAAAGGAAGTTTAGATGTCTACTATAATATAGCGATATAATATTATAATATATTACATCCAATATTCCCATCCAGAATTGTTGCAAACAAAATCTGCTTGGTGGTATACCAAAACCCCTCTGAAAATTGATGGAGTGAAAGTCAGTTGGGATGATGACATTCCCATATATGAAATGGAACATAAAATTCATGTTCCAAACCACCAACCAGAAATGCACAATGCTATAGGGTAGATGTTCATTTCCTGGGGAGCCATTTCATCCCCGCCAACCATTTTAGGGATTCCGTTATCCGCAGAAGTTGTTTCACTTGCCAAGTTGCACGATGTTTTCCTGCATGGTGTGGTACGTCTTGAGAAAATCGTCCTAGCAAGTTTGCAGCGGAAAGCCAGTCGTGCTATTCAGCTGGACATTCCCCACACTGATGCTGATGATGTTGATGATGCTGAGGATGATGCTGAGGACAAGGATGATGATGATGCTGATGATGTTGATGTTGATGATGATGATGAGGATGAGGATGAGGACGACGACGACAATTGTTTTAGCACAATGAGCATTGTGAGTTAATTAATTTGCTATCCAGTGGTGAACGGAGGAAGCGGTTTGGAGCTAGGATGCAGCTACGCAGCAAGAGTTTCCCGTTTCCACACAATGGTGAAGAAATGTTGATCATTCATAGATATCTATAGATGATGATCATGAAAATATGTGAATTATTGTGAATTACCTATAGGTTCTAGATATTTATAGATGATGATCATGAAAATTCATGAACATATGTGAATTACCTCATTTGGCTTCCAAAAATATGGCTATCCACATCCAAGTCATGGGATTGCTGCTGCCACTTCCACGCCTCTCCACCACGTGGCACAATCACGGGAATCGTCGTCAGATGTTCGGTCCTTAGCATTTTTTTTTTACCACTCATCTAAGGATCTTTACCAACCATTTGAAGGGATATTGTGGGATATATATATAATAAATAATAATAAATAATCATAATAATTATAATTATGAAAAAAGGGGGGGTACCATAAAAATGTGTCATATAAAGTGACTATTTGAAGGGTACCCCCACAATTAATAAACCATAATTTATTAATCCGGAGATGATATTACAACATATTCATTGAGTTCCATCCGAACGGTTGACACGTTTGACACCAAAGATTCACGGTTCACTTCCTTCGTATTTGATGGGAAACACCAAGTTTATGCCCTCCGTTGATCAACACTTTGATCCTTTTTACCGTTGGGAAATTGTGACAACTCATAATATTTTATCACATCTATATATATATATATGGGAAAATATGATAGTGCACATCTATTATTCCATATATATATATATATTCTATATATATATACACATAACATTGGCACAGGTGATTTTCCTTATCATATTTTCCCATCTATAAACCGTGCAGGGCACAAGATCATGAAACTCCAGCACCAACTCAGCCGCTGAGTCCAGCTATTTGCAGCGCGATGTGCTAATCACACCACGCAACTTTGTTTCCACATACCCTCTGGCAAACATGCTTTTTATAGTTGAAAATTGCTTTTTGTAGTTGATTTACCCATTTAAAATGGTGATTTACCCATTTAAAATGGCGATTTCCATAGTTATGTTAGTTTACCAGAAGGTATGTCTGGAGAAAACCCAATTTAGTTGGACGATTTGCCTGATTTTCTGTAGCTATATGTGGGTTTCCATGGAAAATGGGGGTAACCGTTACACCCAATAGCTGGATCGTTTATTTCATGGAAAATCCCAATCTAACATGGATGATAACTAGGGATCCTTTTTGACGAAAGCTCCATATGAAAATTGCGAACAAGCTAGAGATTCAAAGCTCAATCGAATCAATCTGGTGAAATGATGGATTTGTGCCTTCAAGGATCAGATAGGCCTCTGAACATGGCTACTTGCGCAGTTCCAGTGAACTAAGTGGCTATATAGCCATAGTCATAGGAGTTATATTCCAACTAATAGGTGTTCTGTAGAACCATAGTTGGGATATGACTAGTTGGGATATGACTAAACACCTATTAGTTGGGATATGACTCCTATGACTAGTTATAGTTATAAGTTCTACCAATTTTTTAAACCTCAGTCCTACACCCCCACATAGATACAAAGTGGGGCCCCCTAGATAGCTAAGTTGGTTTATAACTCCAATAACTTTGGTCTATGGTACTTATAACGAACTAGTTATTGGGGCTTTTGTTAACCAACTAACATCACTAGGGGGCTTCACATTGTAGAGACATAAACTTACCATTTTGTTTCCCCTTAATGTCCGCCTTGGGTTGCCCGCAATGGGCTGGGATCCTACTTTTGGGATGACCAAGTGGCAGTGCTTGGGCTGGGATTTTTCTTGGGATATTGGGAGGGTCTAGGACCATAACACAAAATATACTATAATGTTAGTAAAACATTAATAAACTTTAAGTACCATCCCCAATTTCACCATTTTTAAAATGGTACGTTTACCATTCCCAGTCATGGGTGGTAAACATGGCATTGTTTTACCCACATTAATCTGGAAAAATATACAAAAATCATGTTCCAGTCACCACCAACCAGACATCTTTACCCTCTGATAAATTAACATAGACCCTGGCAGTCATCGGGGTTGGAAGACTAGTTTCCATTAAAAATTGGTGATTTTCAGGGTCAACAAGTTAATTTACCAGAGGGTATATTCCATTGATCCATTGATATTCCATTCATATTCCAATATCTATATAATTTTGATCCATTAATATTCCAATGGATCAATTAATCTATACAGGGTGGGGCCCCCAAGATAGCTAAGTTGGTTTATAAGTGGTTTTACAATGGTTTATGGTAGATATAACTGTAGTTAATGGGGGTTATAATGGTTTACAAACCAACTTATAACTGGGGGGCCCCATCCTGTATGATATTAATGGTAATCCCCTTTTTTTCAGATCTTCAGACTGATCTCACCCGAAGAGGTCGTGGCCGAGGCACGAGATGAAGTCATCGTCTGCGCCCCCATCAGCTTTGACTCTGTCGGGTGTCAGGACGTCGATCAGATCACGTCCTGGCCACGGAGCCTCCGGTTTTTACCACGCAAACATGGTAAAAGTACGACGGTTGTGGTGTAAAATTCATCATTTTTAAGGGGGTTGAGGTCAAACTCAGCTGGTTGTGGAGATTGTTCTTCTCATATTTCAACTTTTCCGTTCGTCTTTTTTCATTGGGGATCCGGCAACTTGTTCATTTCTCTTCTGTTTTGCTTATAACAAGCCCCAAACAGATGCCGACCAGTCGAAAACTTGGAATCATATGGTAAACATCATCGAACCACACTTTTCCTGGAAACACTCCTATTGGCATCTCTTTTAGCCATTAGTATTATCCATTCTTCACCAGTATATCAGCCATATAAAATCATACACAACAATAGGATCAGCTATACAACATGACCATTTTTTATAGTTAAGCTAAATCCCGACATTTTACTTATTAATCGCACCAAAATAATATCAAACCATCTAAAAAACATTTAAACAAACATTAGAACACCACATTAAATCAATCTAAACCGGTCTCAACCATATAAAATGACATTTTTTCATGCCCAAAATGCTCCATGGTGCTGGAATATTTATCTACAAAACTGGGCCATTTTTGGGGTAAATGTAGGTGTGCATATTCCAGTACCATGGTTCGCATCTGGGATACTGGAACTATAGTTCAACTATGTCTGCTTGGTGGTTTGGAACATGAATTTTATTTTTCCCATCATATTGGGAATTTCATCATCCCAACTGACTTTCACTCCATCATTTTTCAGAGGGGGAGGTATACCATTAACCATATATATATACATATCATGTAAACATATAAATAATATAGATATCCCACAACAAACATATCCCACATTAATCATCAAAACCATCTACATTTGATCAACCATAGATAATCATTAACACATCCCAAAACCATAGTTATTATTTAATAAACCATTCGATATCAACCATGAACCATAGATAATCATCATTTGAACATCCGACATTTCACATCTCAAAACGCCCACCGCATGTTGTCTCCCGACCAGCCAATCTGCCCCAGGTCCAGTCCTGCCAGGTTGGCCGCATCCTTCTTGGCCAAACTACCTGTGACAACTCCGTTGAATCAATGGACACAACCAGCAATAGCTGGATGGTGCCAATCAGGGACATCCCATTAAATGAGGAAAATTCCCATGAACATGGAAAAATTAACTATTAGTGAATTTATACTTTACCATCTGGTTATTTAACATAGCCATGGAAAATCACCATTTTTAATAGGTAAACCTCCATAAATGGGCCATTTTCCATGGCTATGTTAAATAACCAGAGGGTACTAGATGTGGATGGAAGAAATAATTGGATAAACACCCTAAAACCATCTATATCATAGGGATATAACCTTATATATAGTGGGTTTCCATCAATGGAGGTACCTCAATAGCTGGATGGTTTATCAGGGAAATTCCCATTAACATGGATGATAACTAGGGGTACCACCATTTATGGAATATGATGTGGATGGAAGAAATCTATGGAAAAAACAACTATAGAAAATCTAGGGATGACTGGGATAATTAACTATTAGTGAATTTATAATTTACTAGCAATCTGATTTGGATGGTTGCGAAATCCTGAACCACCTTGGATGGTTGACCTTGGATGGTTGAAACCCTATAAATAATGGGATGTTTACCATCTATCAACTGGTGATTCGGATTTCGCTGGCCCATCCACAGTATTTTTGGTGGATTTGTTGTTCTTTTGGGTCAAAAGCCTGCGCCAGGTTTGTCAATCCATCATGCTTACTGGTGCGTTTGACGTAGGGTTGCTGGATGGGTTGCTGGGGGTTGCTGGGATGATGACATTCCTAGTGATGACTGGGATCATTCCCGAAAATTCCCTAAGTTTAGCACGCATCAGATTTAGCATGGGTCATATTCCAAATCCCATGTTGAAAACTCGTGAAATTCCATGTTTTCATCATGGATTTGCTGATTCGGGACCACCAAAAGTATTGGATTCCCCATTGGATTTCCGAGAAAATCAATTCCATCATCTTCAGCAACTCCAAGTCCGAAAAAACCGGTCAACCAATCCGCCATTTTACCATGTTTTTTCCCCCGACAGTCAGCAGCTTGTCACAAATCTTGGATGACCCTCGGTGATTTTCCAACAAAAAAACACTTGGTGAATCATCACACTTAGTAAGTTGGGAAAAAACAGTTCATAAGCCAGTTTCAATGGCTATGTTAGTCATTACCAGAGGGTAACCTTGTTGCTGGTTCATCCCAGTCAGTGGGTTATACCATGTTATAACCCTAGTTATAAGTGGATTAAGCCTATTTTGACCATTTATAAGTACCAGGTGCTGCTTTTCCAGTTATAAATGGATTATATCCCTTGAAAACTACATCGATATATCAACAAAAGCCAGCCTGTGACATTGGACAACTAAACGCACCAACGAATCGCGAACTCACGAACGCAATGGGCACCACCTTGTAGCCCATATGCGAACCATGGTGCTGGAATATGCACACCAACATTTACCCGAGCAAAATCGCCCAGTTTTGTAGGTAAATATACCCCGCACCATGGAGAATCTGAGTATGGGACAAAACACCATTTTTAACGTATTTACTTGGAAGGTCTGGGTAGACACATGGTGATTAGAGAGTTCCAAATGGGAAAGGATACCTGAAAATGTTTGGAAAACTTCAACAAATTCATGGACAGGTGGATTCCCATATTATATCGTTGGATACTGGTGGATCAAAAATCATGATCCAACCATTACTGATATATGATATATTTTATATATGATCCTCTAATACTTGGTGGATCATCCGATCATCCGATCATCAGTTATAAGTTGGTTTGTAAACCATTATAACCCCCATTAACTATAGTTATATCAAGTTATATCTACCATAAACCATTGAATTCAACCACTTATGTTCACCAACTTAGCTACGCTATCGACTGGGGGCCCCAGCCTGGTTTAGGGTTTAGGGTTATTTCACCGAAGAACCGATTCATGGGATCCACACAGCTGAACAAAATTGGGACTCCCAACTCATCTGCGTTTTGAAGTCGTTGAACTGCGCGGTCTTATTCCTGGCTTCCTCGTCAATGTGGTTCACCGTGGACCTTGGCCAAATCGCGGCTGGAAATTCTGGGGGGATTAGCCTCTGGTAATGACTAACATAGCATGACTAACAGTTTGCTATTGAAAATGGCCATAGAAATAGTGAGTTTTCTCATTAAAAATGGTGATTTTCCATAGTTCTGTTAGTTTACCAGGCCGGGTACAATGATTACAATGGATTGATCTGAGTTTAATGTGGCTGGATGTGGCTGGTTAAGACTGATAGTGTAGCTTTGAGTTCAACACTATTTATACTAATTGTACACATATACAGAATTATCTATCTATCTATCTATCTATCTACCTATCTATCGATCTATCGATCTATCGATCTATCGATCTATCGATCTATCAATCTATCTATCTATCTATCGATCTATCGATCTATCTATCTATCTATCTATCGATCTATCGATCTATCGATCTATCGATCTATCGATCTATCGATCTATCTATCTACCTATCTATCGATCTATAGATCTATCGATCTATCGATCTATCTATCGATCTATCGATCTATCTATCTATCTATCTATCGATCTATCGACCTATCTATCTATCTATCTACCTATCTATCGATCTATCGATCTATCGATCTATCGATCTATCTATCTATCTATCGATCTATCGATCTATCTATCTATCTATCTATCTATTACGTATACACACGTGGAAGGTTCCTAGAGAGGGATTTGTTCGTAAATAATGGATACCCTCTGGTAATGACTAACAGTTTGCTATTGAAAATTGCCATAGAAATAGTTGATTTACCCATATAAAAACGGTGATTTTCCATAGTTTTTTGTATGTTTACCAGAGGGTACACGGGGTCTCACCCCTCCAGTTATCCAACTGTTGGTGAAACCATAGATTTCACCAAACACGGGCCTCACCGGACCTAGCTGGTAGCTTTAAGCTACCAATTTTCTTGAAAAGGATGATGTTTTTTATCCAATATGGCTTTAATATGGTTTTATATGGTTTAATATGGTTTTGAATGGTTTAATAGAGAATATATCTTGCGAAGATAAAGGATCTTTTGGAGATACCACCAAATATTTATCCCATTGTTATCCAATGATATCTGGTTGGTGGTATACCTACCCCTCTCAAAAATGATGGAGTTCGTCAGTTGGGATGATGAAGTTCCCAATAGATGGAAACATAAAAAATGTTCCAAACCACCAACCAGTTACATATATATATATCTATACATGTGTACATAGAGAAATGTACATTCATAGAGTATGATAATTACAAATAATGGATACACTTTCCCATATTGCCAATGTTTCTCCTTCACACATTTTTTTCTGTCGCAAGTGCCAGGGAATGGCATAGGTTCAATTATTTCACATAGGCCAATTCAATACGTTATTTCCCATTGTATCTATATATATATATATATCATACCATCTGGTTATTTAACATAGCTATGGAAAATGGCCCGTTTGTAGACAATTTGTGATGATTTGCCTATTCATCACATATCCCATAGAAATGCACCGTAATTAGTCAAATTCATATGCCAAGAAAATATGACTTAAATCATGAACATATCCATATCTCAGTTTCTATTGTAAATCATTAACATCATAAACGATTCATATACCAATGGTTAAATCATAAATATACCAAATTCATACAGGATGGCCCCCCTCCAGTTATAAGTTGCTCTATGAACCATTATAACCCCCATTAACTAAGGTTATATCTACCATACACCATAGAATTCAGCCACTTTTTTTAGGCAACTGAACGCGAGCTCGAACAGGGGCCCCATCCTGTATTGTAATCAATATTTTAAAGCACCATAAACCAGCCAGTTCTTCATGGTCAAACTGATAAACTGCCATTATTATATAATCTTCGAAGCTACTAAACAAATCCCCCAATACCCTCTGGTAAACAAACATAGCTATTGAAAATGGTGATTTATTTCGTGGATTTACCCATTAAAAATTGTGATTGTTCATAGTTTTTGTACGTTTACCAGAGGGTACATCACACATGTTCTATCCCCCTGTTTTCCTTTCCTTGAGCGCCAGGGCATGGCATAGGTGAGCATGTCAGGAATCGACCGGCTCTTAGGATATTTCGCTTCGTCCCAAGACCAGTTCCTGCGCTAACCGCCCTATGGGCTTATGAGATATCTACAGTCAACGGATGTTAATAGATGTTAATGGATATACAGTAAGTAAATGGATGATATATCTATAGTCAATGTTAATGGATGTTAATGATAGTCAATGGATGTTAATGGATGTTCTAAACCAACAAAAAATATAGTTAATGGATGTTAGTGATGGATACATATAAAAGTTGAGGACCCCTTAAAAGCGTTCAGTTGGTGCAAATAAGTCCAGTAACTATGGTTTATAATACTTATAACTATAGTCAATGGGGTTAATAAACCATCTTATAACTGGGGAGTTAATAAACCATCAACGGATGATAATAGATGTTAATGGATATACAGTAAGTCAATGGCTGATATATCTACAGTCAATGTTAATGGATGTTAATGGATGATATATCTACAGTTAATTGATGTTTTCTAAACCAACAAAACCAACAAACACCATAGTTAATGGATGTTAATGATGGATACATATATCAGCTGGTGCCTCCAAAATAGCTAAGTTGGTGCAAATAACGCCGATTTCACTATGGTCTATGATACACTTCTTCTGGATGTGAATGGTGCTTCTTTTCCCCAACAAAACCCAACATCCAGGCCAAATTCCAAAGCAGCGTCCGAATCACCATCACCACTACAGTACTGAGCGCTCGAGGTGAACAGTTGGGACATGGAGCTCATCCTATGTTGATATCCACGCGAAAACCAGGAACCTGGAACCGAGTAGAGCAAAGTGACCGAAATTTAGCCATGTTTTGTGGATGTACAGTTATGGCCATTTATCAGTTATAAGTACTTATAACCCCATTTATAGAATGTATAATCCCATTTATAACCAGTTATAATTGATAAATGGCCATAACTGTAGATCCATCATGATCCATCTCAAAGTCATCTCAAATTCAACCCACTCTTGAGGAAAATCCTCGGAAAGAACTCATCAGAGTTTGTGGATCCTACCCTACAACACACAACTACCCTCTGGTAAACTAACATAGCTATTGAAAATGGCCATTTATAGTGAGTTTTCCCATTAAAAATGGTGATTTTCCATAGCTATGTTAGTTTGCCAGAGGGTACCCATTGCTTCTGGGCTTTCCTTGATTTGTATCTGTCACTTACGGTTGTGTCCGAAAATGCGGCATATCCTCAATGATGGCAAGCTAAGAGGGAAATTGATGATCCATTGTCCTTTGGAGCTTTACCTCGATTTTCAGCAGCCTGCAATCTTCATACAATGTGGCGCCCCCAAACGATAGCGTTCAGTTGGTGAACATAACTCCAATAACTATGGTCTATGATACTTATAACTTATAACTTCTAACTATGGTTTCACCCACATCCTACCTCCCTACGTAGGGAGTTGCATAAAAGATGGCCCGAAACAGTTACAGTAGATTCCCCAGATTTAAACGTGGATGAATACCCCCCAATGAACCAAGCAGATGTTGAATCACCATTGCCCTGTGGTCTTTTTACATAGCTAGTGAACATGGCCCATTTTTAGTTGTTTGACCTATAAAAAAACATGGTGATTTTCCGTAGTTATGTAAACGTTTACCAGAGGGTACATCATGTTGTTGGCGATATTATCTCAATAATATACCAATATCAAAAGATAGACATGTGTTCCCAGGAGGTAAGAGTCATAGGTGATATGTCCATAACTTCGAGGTTTCTCACTTTATCCCACTTTTCCATCGGGTTACTATGCATCATACCCCCCCACTATGAGTTTCTTCCCCTCCATTGTCTCTGGGGGTTCCATAAATGGGGGATCCCCAAAATAGTTTGGTTTAGAATGGAACATCACGCCAGAAAACATGGAGCAATGGATGATTTTTCGGGGTATCCACTTTAACTGGTTTGTGGTTTTAACCATCTTAAAACATATGAAAGTCAATGGAAAGGATTACATCCCATATATGAAATGGAAAATAATCCAGTCATGTTTGAAACCACCAACCAGATATTATAGAACATCTATACCATCCATTAACCATCCGTTAGCCATCCATTAACCATCCATTAACCATCCATTAACAATGATTTTTCACCATCTTTGCCACTGAAAAAGATAGACCCAACAATTCATCTCAGCCCTGCAGAATGTCTAGCCCGTCTAGTCAATTTCGGGGTCCCTAAGTAGTCGAGCACAGGCAGATCCTCCAGGCGGGGGAAAGCTGGAGGAAGCAACGAGGTGTTTCGATGGAGAATACCCGGCCTGGTTTTTACATACAAAAAGCGACATAGAAAATGGCCATAGAAATAGTGGATTTACCCATTAAAATAGTAGTTTTTCCATAGCTATGTTACTTTACCAGAGAGTATGTTTGAAAACTTCATATCCCATATGCTCTATGGTGCTGGAATATTTACCAACATTTGCCCTAAAAATCGCCCAGTTTTGTAGGTAAATTACCAGCACCATGGAGCATATGGGTGTTCTACTTGGTGGATCATCCCACTTCGTAGGTTCACATACCCTGGCATTTTCAATGGGCTAAGTAGGGCAATGTTCACTTGTAACTGGGGTTACAACCCACTTACTAATTGGGATGAACCACCAAGTATCTGCTTCGGGATGATGACATTTATGATCTGTCTTATGAATGGTGGTTTTAAATATGACGGTCATGGTTTTATTATGTATATATATATATATATATTAAGCTGGCTGGATAAATTAAAACAAATTATAAGCATCTTCTTAACATCTTAACATCTTCTCTCTACTACTATGTCGAACATTAATGGATTTGGAGATTTAATGAATGAAACAAAATGAAACAACACAAAGGATTTGATGAGGAAACCAACAATTTATCTTGCTGAATTATAACACTTCAGTAACCTGCGCGGATTTTATGGTGATTTCATGGAAGTTAATAAGATTTTGTGGGATATTGGTATTTTCTCGGATACAATGGGGATATGGAGGGATATAGAGGGAATTAAAGGGATGTATAAATAAACATATAATATATACATGTGTATATATATCATTATATAATCAACTGGGATAAATTACAACAATTCCATCATCCCAAAAAACGGTTGTTTTGGGACACCCATCATTCTAGCCATCATTCCGGTAAGGTCGCAGTGAGCTCGTTATCAAATTTATCCAGGTTTTCACGGATTTTGGCATTTTGGGAAAGAGATTGTTGCAATGTGGGGCCCCCTAGTTATAAGTTGGTTAACAAAAGCCCCAATAACTAGTTCGTTACAAGTACCATAAACCATAGTGACATTGGAGTTATGTTCACCAACTTAGCTATCGTTTGGGGGTCCCACTTTGTACTAGTTATTTTCTTTTGCGTATCATAAATCATAAATCATAGTGAACTTGGAGGCATAAACCATGGTGAAAATGGTGAAATTTGAGGTATTTCCTATAGATTTCTAGGGGGCCCCACTTCGTGAGATGTCACCACAAAGGGTAATCCCAAAATCTTGGAACACGCGGCGATCGATCCCGCGAGATTTTCGGATTTTTCGGATCCCAAAATCTTCTGCCGGTGGTGTTCGCAATGTGCCCATCTGGAAGACATCGAAAAAACTATGGAACATGGCCCAGTTATAGTTGATTTACCATAATTTACCTATTAGAAGTGATTTAATGACTGGTTGGCGGTTAAAAAAACATCTTGAAAAATATGAGTCAATGGGAAGGATCATCCCATATATGAAATGGAAAATCATCCATTCATGTTTGAAACCACCAACCAGGCTAGATGATTAGGGGATATTTGGGATACCCCCATTGTAGGAAACCTCCACTTGGAATATGATGTTGGTTTAGAATGTATTGGATGAAACCCCCAAGCAGTGATTAGTAATGTATTGGAATGGACGTTGGAATGGGTAAGTCCCATTCACGGATTGGTAATTCTGAAAATTGACGGAAAAAACGGTAATAACTCTTGGTATCTTGGATTGTGAATCATTACTTTTATGCTTAATTTGTTTTCAATATCAATTCATGGTTTGTTCATAAATTTATGATGAGACACATATTCATCTGGTGGGCGTTTGAGCAGTGTTCAAAACTCTGTCTTTCAATAAAGTACTGCTTGGTTGATAGGGATTCCCATTATGGACCTATCATAGTCCCCAAGAACCCTTGTCATACTCGATCACCTGGGGCATTTTAGATATGTTTAAATGACACTTTTTCGGCTATCCCCATTACATCGCCTGTGAAACCATTTGTGTTGGTTAAATACAAACTTTCGCTGGTGAAATACCAACTTTCTGATTTCAATGGTCATTCCAGGATCCAATTTATGGAGGTACTGTACCATTCCCATTGATGAGTGTTTAATATAATTTTTCGTTGCTGAAATGCCCATTTTTGTTGGTTAAATCCTAATGTTTGGTTGGTGAACTACACTTTTCCTTGGTGAAAAACCACTTGTTCTTGGAGGATTTCACCCGTTTTCCTTGGTCGAATATCCCTTTTTTTCTGATCGTGAAAAATGCCAGTTCTTCTTGCTGAAAAAACTCACGTTCTGTTGGTTTTTCATGTCATACCCTCCGGTAAACTAACATAGCTATGGAAAACCACCATTTTTAATGGGACAATCAACTATTTCAATGGCCATTTTCAATAGCTTTTTGTATGTTTACCAGAGGGTAAATGTCATATCTTTCTTGATTCAATTGCCATTTCTGTTGCTTAAATCCCCATGTCTGATGGTCAAATCCTCACTTTTGGTGAACTTCGATCATCACACTTTCCGTCACTGGGCCCCTTCGCTCCTTACGTTGCGACTTCACGACGAACCTGGCTTTGGGGTCCAGCTCAACGTACCTGGAATCAAAGCTCTGTCCATGGAGACTGGGAAGGGGGGCACTTACAAATTAGTACAATTGTTCACCTTAGGAATTCCCAAGGGGTTTACCATAGTTGCTATGGAAAACCATAGGAAAATGGTGGTTTAATGGGTTTTCATGGGATTTTCATGGGATGTTCCATAGCTATTTACCCATGAAAATGGTGTTTTAATGGGATATATGATGGTGATTCAATGGCATTTAATGGGATTTGATGGGATATATGATGATATGCCCTCTGGTATACAAAAAACGAACTGGAAAGATCCACCATGCTATCACTTCAAGTTCGCAAACTGTAACAGTCATTGCCAGAGGGTAAGTATAGATATATCCCCTATAGATTCCCTATAATTCCCTATAGACTCACTATAGATTCCCCAAATGGTTAATTACCAGAGGGTAGTCATTGATGGTTAATTCCATGGTGAATCACCGTCATGGTGCCTCTGTAGTCAGACGGTGAATCACCTGTTGGTGAATAGATGGTTATTCGATGGTTCATAATATAGTTACTTTCTATAGTATACTTAGTACACAATATACATATGATTATAATATACATATGATTATAATATATATATATAAAATATATAATATATATATAATATAATATATATTATATATATAATATATATATATAATATATAAATATATATAATATAATATATATATATATATAATAGGCACTTACCATTGAGTAGGCATATATCGACATTCATCAGAATCATAATAATGTTGGTAAAACAATGCCATAAACCATCCCCTAGTCATCACAATTTTTATGTGGGGTATGTTTACCATTCCCAGTCATGGGTGTTAAAAAATGCATTGTTTTACCCTCATTAATCTATTAACCACCCAAAAAATTGTTCTAAATCACTATCCATGGATTGTAATCACTACTAATCACTATTAAGCACTATAAAACACTATAATCACTATTCATAGCTTACAATCACCATTAACCACCATTAACCACTATTAATCACTATTTAACCACTATAAAACACTATAATCACTATTAATCACCATTAATCTTTTTCTACATTGATCACTTTTTTTGCACTATTAACCACCATTAACCCTCATTAACCATCCATTAACCCAGGAAATTCTAAATGGGATAACCGGATAACCCACACAATGGGGACGCCTCCGATCACTCGGATGATCCTCCAATGTCACTGACAGATCTCACGAAATTCATGATCCATGGTTTTTTGGAGGGATTCACCATGAAAAACTCATCGATAGTATATATATATATATTCCATAATATATATATATTGATCCATGGTTAAGCCCTCTACAATCGATGGCTAATCCAGAAACCAGAATCGATTCCAGGTTCGTGTTTGATGATTTTTCTCGATTTTGCTTCAATCCCCAGAATTTGGAAGTCGTGAAGTCACAGTTTTGAGGCTGTTTCTCTGGCTTTCCAAATTTGCTTACGATAACAAACGCGGTCAGCCCGGTCAGTATAGCCTCCAAATCCTGAGGAAACATGCTATCGACATGTTTCTTTCACGGAAATCATTCTGCTTTCGGGTGCAGTTAACATTGCCAATCAGCCAGATACCCAGATACCCTGCAAGATACGTTTACCAGAGGGTATATCACCACAAATCCTGGGAAAATATAGTGACTTAGTGGGATTGAATGGGATTTACTGAACAAATTGAATGGGATACCCTGCAAGAAATGACCAATTCTTAGCTGATGAGTAGGTAGATATTCCTGTTGAAATCGCAAAAGATTAAAGGATGAGTTTCTAGCCCAGTTGGTTGACCTAGTTGAGGATCAACATGATAACCATGCTTATCTTTTTATAAGTTACCACATGTTACCACCATAAAAGATGGGATATCTCTACTCTATAACTCTGGTTATATCAATGGCCATTCCAGGAACCCAAATTGGAGGTACCTACCATATCTAAGGATAAATAAGGCCTATGTAAGGGCTAAGTTTCAGGGGATATACCCCAAAAATATGGCCTTATATGGTACAGTACCTCCATTTTAGGATCCTGGAGATCTCCCATTGATTAGTTGGCTTAAGGTTATAGTTGATCATAGTGGTCATATCATGTTATAGCCAACTACAAGGTTCCCGACCCATAGACGGCCGTATGGTTTTAGGAGTTTTTCATCAACAAAAATGTCGTTTTCGCTACAGCGAAACGTCATTTTTTCTCATGTTGACGTGAAAAATAGGGTTTTGAAAATCTCCAAAACTACTTCGTTTTTTGACATAAGTTCGTGTTTTTTTTGGATGCAGCACCTTTTTCCTTCTTCTCAGAAGCGCTTCATTCATTGCTTTGACGGCCTTGCAAAGTTCTTCGAGAAATCGGTGAAGTGTCAATGGTCCCAAAGATTTTCGACAACAGTAACCCAAGACAAACTTTTCCAATTCAGGGTGTTCTTTTGTGTTGACTCCATGATACAACCGTCTTGGAAAGCTTTTGGGAATATAATCTGTGTGCATGACGTGTGTGTGCAAGTTGACATGAACGTCATTGCCCCACCCCACCCCACCCAACCCCACCCCAACATAACCATAACGTAGCATGACGTGTGTGTGCAAGTTGACATGAACGTCATTGCCCCACCCCACCCCACCCCAAGATAACCATAACGTAGCATGACGTGTGTGTGCAAGTGCAAGAGAACATAACAATAACGTAGCATGACGTGTGTGTGCAAGTTGACATGAACGTCATTGCCCCACCCAACCCCACCCAAAGATAACCATAACGTAGCATGACGTCTGTGTGCTAGTTGACATGAAAGACCATCAAAAAACAAAACATTGCAAAAAAATCTTAAAACACCACGGCCGACTATGGGTCGGGCTCCAACTACAATCAACTAGCATCGACCATTAACTATGGAAAAAACTATGATCAACTATAATCAAAGTATTGATAAAGTAAAATCAGCTATAATTCCCAGATGCTCTGGAAATATTGAACCTCTGGAAAAATGTGGACCTGCAGCCCTGCCCCAAATGGAAGATTTACGGGCCTTCCAGGCTCTGAGTTTCTGATTCCTGATGGGAATCTGATCTGATCTGGAAGTTTCTGAACTTCCCTAAAGTTTCCCTATTAAGGAACCACATTTCATCCCTGGTTGGTGGTTTCAAATATATGGCTTTAATATAGTTTTATATGGTTTAATATGGAGAATAATTGGATAATTTATAATGGGATAATAATGGGATAATGATGGGATAACTGGGATAAATTGGAACCAGTTGGGGTACACGCCATCAAAGAAATGGGAACGCTAGCTGCAGTAGTCGGACAGATATATATATATATATATATATATATATGTATATATATATATGTATATATATATGTATATATATATATATGTATATATATATATAGATTCATTAATTATACATACTATATACACTATATAAATATATATCTATGTATATATTTGGTTGGTGGTTTCAACCTACCCCTCTGAAACATGATGGAGTGAAAGTCAGTTGGGACTATGAAATTCCCAACTGAATGGACAGTCATAAAATTCCATGGTTCCAAACCACCAATCAAATCCAATTTCAGAGTCATGTTCCCATTTATTTCACAATCATAAATTCTTCCAAGTTCCATCGTTGATGACTCAAGTAACGGTTTCCAAAATTGGGATCAGCGGAAGTCATACCCAAAACTATGTTCACTGAATAATATACAAATTCTTTGATGAACCCCCCCTCTTTTTGTCGGCAAATATAGCAATGAACATATACACATCCCATCAATAGGGGGTGTTGTTCCGTTTATCCAATCCAGTTACATTCAAAGCAACCTTCAACCCTGGGGTGTGCCAAAGTAGTTGTTCTATCCATGTCGCCATCACATGAAGTACGTTTGTGAAGCAAAAAAACATTGCAGCGAATCGGACCGTCAAAGTAAACCGTCATAAGGGACTGCAACAATTTCCATTGTGAAACCATCAATTGGAAAAAACACCATGAAAATGCATTTTTTTATCACTTTCCAGCATTGCTCTCCATTGCGATTCAATCCTTCATTTTCATGGTTACCATCTGGTCATTTAACATAGCCATGGAAAATCACCATTTTCAATAGGTAAACCATCTATAAATGGGCCATTTTCCATGGCTATGTTGAATAACCAGAGGAATTCTATTTTTGTTGCCAGTAAAATCCCCAAATATATCTCAATTTATATCCCCAAAAATGGTTGCTGAAATACTGCTTGGTGGTTGACCAAAATCCCTTCTGAAAAATGATGGAGTGAAAGTCAGTTGGGATGATGACATTCCCAACTGAATGGAAAGTCATAAAATTCCATGGTTCCAGTCACCACCAACCCAAAAAATATATATAAAAACACATGTAATCCTCACCTTTGAAGGATAGATCCCATATAAAATCCCCATCACTATCTTATTGTCTTTTTGATAGATATGAATATCATATTTATAGATAAAAAGTGTCTGTATAATATTATTTGTTTTATTATTTCATATAATCATTATACAGTATTGTTTGTTCGTACATCCTATACATATGATTATACTGTTACTTATATATAGGGCCCCAAGCCACCATGCTTGTTTCAATAATAAGTCATGGTTATCCATTACTGACTTGGATGATTTGGGGGTACCCTCATTTTCTGATATTGTTACTAATGATACTTCCTAATATGCTTAGAATATTATGGTTGTCATTAACCATGAGGGCACTATTAACCATTAGACAATCATAATATTAATAATAATTAATAATTAGTAAACACTAGTAACTAACCATCATAATATTGTTGTCACTAGTAATCATTTTATATTGTTGTCACTAACCATGAGTAATCACAAGCCTCCATTAGTATCATTAGTAATCATCATATTCTAACCATTAGTAATCACAAGCTACTTGATTGTCTCATGGTTATGACATTGTCTAATGACCATCCCGCAAGGATGAAGTTTCCAAACAAGGTAAGTCAATTCCTCTAGACATGGAGTCTGGATTAATCGTACCCTCCAGTAAATTAACATAGACCCTGCATGACCCTGCCAAATAGGGGTTGAAAGATTAGTTTCCTCTAAAAATTGGTGATTTTCAGGGCCTATGTTAATTTACCAGAGGGTAAATACCTTGTAAATAATGGTTAGAGGAATGTTATAACTACTCTAAATAATGGTTAGGTTATTCCTTTTTATTTAGTTATATCTGGATAATTTATACTAATGATTATAAATGGTTAATACAGATCATACAAATACATTTATATCTGATGTTTATTTTTTTGCAAATTCACGAATTCTGAAACTTGTGGCCAATTTGGGGATAATTCCCCTTACGAAATAATTATCTTTCGAGGGTTCGGTCGCAGTGAGGTCGTTAGAACTTACCAAATTGCATATATATATATACAATGAGAGGCCCCCAAGATATCTAAGTTGGTTTATAACTCCAATAACTATGGTTTATGGTACTTATAACTATAGTTACTGCCTCACATTGTATATATATTTATATACAATATATGTCAATATATTATATGATAGCATAATGTATAGTATAAATACACATAATTAAATATATATTTATTATTAGTATTATTATCACTAATCATTAATGGTACTGTTATCATATATTCTGTTATAGTATATATATAGTATCAATACACATGATTAACTATTAGTATCATTATTAGTATGATTATTAGTTATATATATATATTGTTGCTATCACATGATTAACTATTAATATCAACAATATTAGTATTGTCACTATTCTTATCACTAATCTATATGTATAAGTACAAATGATTATATGTTATGATTGAATTATCACTAATTTAACGTAGCTCTGGAACATGTACAATTTATAGATGATTTACCTAAGAAAAAGTGACTTTCCATAGCAAACTGTTAGTTTACCAGAGAGTAACTGTTAATATAGTGTCATCTGGTTGGTGGTTTTAACCATCTTGAAAAATATCAGTTCGTCAATGGGAAGGATTATCCCATATATGAAATGGAAAATACAAAATCATGTTTGAAATCACCAACCAGCTATAGAAAATTCACCCACATCCTACCTCCCTACGTAGGGAGTTGCCTAAAAGATGACAATATATATATAAAACACATGATTATATTTACATACATATATATATATATACATACATACATATACTATGATATTATTAAATTATCACTAATGATTATGATCATTCTTCACCATGTCAAATCTATCCCCAAAGGTCCCCAAAGGTCGGTCACTGTCGTTCCAGTCGATGAAGGATGCTGTCCACCTGGGAGTCAGCCTTCGCCAAGTCGTCCTGGTCGAAGTTTCGAAGTTTCGTAGGGACTTCATGGGGATTCTTCGGCCAAAAATGGCTGGATTTTACCCATAAAAAAACGTTGAAAAACGTTGAAAAACCATAGAAAACCATGAAACAAACATGGAACAAACTATGGAAAAACCATGAAACATGGTGGATTTTGCCGTGAAAACCCCTAGAGATTGAGGGATTTGACGATTTTTGACGCATGAAATTCGTGGTGGATGAAAAACCAGATGAGACCATGAGAGCATGATTTCATGGGATGTTTGTTGGGAATACGAAATATTCAGCAACCACTACTTAGATGGGCCATGGAGTTAGTTAACTAGTTAGTAAATAGCTTATTTCATTGGGATATTTTGGGGGTAAACAAACCCCAGTTACTAACTAGTTAACTAACTCCATGGCCCATCTAAGTAGGGTTTTCATCTAAATTATTACCAAATCATCCATATTGTATGGTTGGAGAATGGTAATAGATGGATATTATCCAACATTATCCAACCATTACAGTCATTATCCTCTAATATCCTTTGTTGGGAATACCCTCTGGTCATTTAACCATATGTGAGCTGGTGCAATGGTTTCATTACAAACCACCCAAAATACAACTAAGTATACCATGACATGGAGCACAGAAACAGATTCTAGATGTACCCTCTGGTAAACTAACAGTTTGCTATTGTATAGATGGCCATAGACAGTTCGTTGATTTACCCATCAATAGCATGGTGGATCTTTCCATAGTTATGAAACAGTTTACCAGAGGGTACTCAATATTACCAAATCATCTAAATTATATATTCAGCAACTAGGGATATCTACAGATACTATCTTTTGCTTAGAATAGGAATCTTAGTGGCCGGTTGGTGGTGTTAACCATCTTGAAAATTATTAGTCAATGGGAAGGAATATCCCATATATTCCATATATGAAATGGAAAATAAAAGTCATGTTTGAAACCACCAACCAGCTATAGAAAATTCACCCACATCCTACCTCCCTACGTAGGGAGTTGCCTAAAAGATGACTATATATATATAAAACACATGATTATATTTACATACATATATATATATATACATACATACATATACTATGATATTATTAAATTATCACTAATGATTATGATCATTCTTCACCATGTCAAATCTATCCCCAAAGGTCCCCCTGGGGGGCACTGTCGTTCCAGGTGGATATTAAAAACACATCATATGGCTTCCATCGAAAAAGATGGAGCGGAGATCAACCAAAAGAATCATCGAAGCAACAGAAATGTGGGATTCCCTAGAGATCCACAGAGCTATGGTTGCTACTCCTGCTGTTGGCATTTCTGTTGTTTTTGTTGCTGTTGAGGTTGCTGTTTTTGTATGCGATTTTGTTGCTGTTCGAGGTGATGAGCTGGTTTTTCAGTGTCTTTACATTTTGCTCATCATTAGTTTTTTTTGGTGAAAGACGCTGAAGCCATGCGACAAGGGTGAAAAGAACCTTTGAAAAACATGCTGGTTTATCTTGAACACCATGCGACAAGGGTGAAAAAAACCTTTGATATGCTGGTTTAAAAAAAAAAAACACAAATTTTTATGATCTTTTCTCTGGTTTTACATGGTGAAGTTTTCATCTTTTTTCATATGGATGTGGGTCAAAATGGAAGACCATTAATGGGACCACAGATATTAGTCTAGTTTAGTATTAACCATCCAATTGTTGGGGTACTTAGATGGGCCATGGAGTTAGTTAACTAGTTATTAACTGGGGTTTGTTTACCCCCAAAATATCCCAATTATATGCCATTTACTAACTAGTTTTCCCTAACTCCATGGCCCATCTAAGTATGGCCTTTCCTTAAGGCATAAGCCACTCCGACTACCCATCGCCCCAGGATGCCCCAGGCTCCGTGAGTCGAATGAGGTTGTCGAAGGATCCAAACAACAACGACCGATCCCCGTCAGGGACTTCGAACTTGTAAGGCTCCTGGAGGACTGGTCGGACTGACCACAAAAAAAAACAACGGTTATATATAATTATGTGTATTTATACTATACATTATGCTATCATATAATATGTTGACATCTATTGGATATATATATATATATAAATATATATATATACAATGTGAGGCCCCCCGGCCAGTGATGTGAACGTTGGTTAACAAGTTGGCCCCAGTAACTAGTTCGTTATATGTACCATAAACCATAGTGACATTGGAGTTATTTGCACCTACTTAGATATCAAACGGAAGCCTCACATTGTACGGTCTCACAACCAAAAAAAAAGTTGAGGTATCAAAAAAACGTGGTAAAACATGGTGAATCTTAGATACCCACCAAGAAAATCTCTCATTTTTAGCTGGTGAATGTACATTTTATCATAGCAAAGGATTACCCTCTGGTAAACTAACATAGCTATGGAAAACCACCATTTTTAATGGGTAAATCAACTATAAATGGCCATTTTCAATAGCTATTTTGACATAACCAGAGTGTAAACATCCCTGACATCTTCGACCAAAGGTTGACCCAGACATTAAAAAACATCCTGAAGGCTTGCGCTTGAGCCCCGCAGGGTGGGAAACTTCTTCAACCTGGACGACGGGCGCAACGGCGCAACGGCGCGGAGCAAGCGAGATGTTGCCATTGAAACGGATCCATGTCAACACCCAAAAATCCACAATTTTTCATGGGAAGATCCACTATTTCAATGGTCATTTTCAATGGATTGGTTTAAGGGAAATTTTACAGGAAAACCCCATGATCTTCATGGGAAAATGCGGTGGAGATTTAACTGATGGTTAAAAAAAATCATCCTGATCGGATGCATCCCAACAGTTGGCTTATCCAAGCTATAAATGGTTTGTAAACTTAGAATAACCAAGTTATACGTTACCCTCTGGTAAATTAACAGTTCGACCCTGGCAGTCATCGGGGTTGGAAGACTAGTGAAACCATGAAAAATTGGTTATTTTCAGGGTCGAACTGTTTATTCACCAGAGGGTAACTGATTAGTAAACAGAGGGTTTTAGACCCTCCAAATTTCAAATGCATAAAACATCGGTATTTACAGTGTTTTATCATCATGAAAATTCATGAAAATTCAGTCCCCCACGGGGTGCCGCCCTCTTAGAAAATGGGGTTGTAAGCCAGTTATGAATGGAATAGTCCAAGTGAATGGGGACTTACTAACTAGGCTTAGCAAAACCCGTTTTCCATGGTGAATCCTTGATCGTGTTGATCGTCCACAAAACACATGTCATCTTTTGCTGGTTGGCAGGTTCTTTTCCATACAAAGTGGGGCCCCCTAGATAGCTAAGTTGGTTTATAACTCCAATAACTTTGGTTTATGGTACTTATAAGTATAGTTATTGGGGCTTATAAACCAACTAACATCACTGGGGGGCCCCACATTGTAGGATTAAACTGATTAAACTATATACCTATTCAAGGTTGAGGATGTTTATAGTTTATAGAAATGTTAACTACTGGGGGATATAACGATAGTTCATGGGGTTTAGACACCAACTTACAACTGGGGTGTTGTTGTTGTTGTTGTTGTTGTTTTGTTGAATTGTTGAATTGTTGAATTGTTGAATTGTTGAATTGTTGAATTGTTGAGTAGTTGAATAGTTGAATAGTTGAATAGTTGAATAGTTGAATAGTTGATGGATATGTTTGTAAAAATATCATGCTGTTAGAAAAATATCTAAGTAAAATGATATGCAACTACAAGTGGATGGTTGTCACCCTACATTTTTTTGGGGGATTACACCGAAAGCGCAACTATCTGACTGGACAACAGCGACCAGTCCAGCCCGATTCAACAATATGCTGCAATCCAATCACAAAGAATGGTGCCTGTGTTACATTTAAAAGTTGCATATGTCAAACAAGTTTTTTTTGAAGTTCCAAAAAACATCTGGGTGTTTCTAAAGTACGGTTACCCCCAAATCATCCATTTCAATAGTTTTTCCCCATTATGAAGCATCCATTTTGGGGTACCCCCATTTTAGGAAACCTCCATCTACCGTGCTGAAATCTCTTCAAACTCGACACACATTCTCCATCTCAAATCGAGCTCCAAGAGATCTACCTAGAAGGGACCAGTGAACTGACTGGATACCCTCTGGTGATTTAACATAGCTATTGAAAATGACCATTTATAGTGGATTTTCCCATAAAAAATGGTGATTGTCCATAGCTATGTTAAATTACCAGAGGGTATATCACCATCGTTGTATATGGGGTGATATCCAACAAAACTGGGGCTTTAAATCTCATAGTCATATCCCAACAAAGAACATTGCTATTTGCCAAATAGCCTTAAAACAAAAGTCGTTAGCTGGTTAGTAGATATATGCCAGACGATTAAAGGATTAGTTTCTAGCCATCCAGTTGGTTGACCATTAAAAAAAATCGCCTGCAACTGCCAGAGCCAGAACTTCTGAGGGCCGCACTGTGACAGCAAGGCATCTTTCTTTTCTCCGGACTCCCTGAGGCAAAAAGGTACTCGGACATGTTAAAGAAAAAGGCCTAAACACCTAAAACAAGCGGTTTAAATATCATAATCTTTCCCGAGTTCCCATGTATATATATATATATATATCCAATTTCCAGACACACCCATACAAGTTCTGAGATGTTCAGTGTCACACTGGATCGAGATTTCTCAGTTTAAGGGATATGGGTATATATATATTATATATACACAATTAACTTGTATAAAACCATAGTTATAGATGTTATATCCCAACAAAAAATGCCGGTTTATAACCAGGTTTATAATCAGAAAAGTAACTTCAACTGCACTCCAAGTGGTTCATGACATGTCCAGCGACGACTTTTCGTCACCTAACATTGCTACTTAGATGGGCCATGGAGTTAGTGAACTAGTTAGTAAATGGCTTATAATTGGGATATAGAAGGTTATAACCCCAGTTACTAACTAGTTTTCCCTAACTCCATGGCCCATCTAAGTAGAGACTTGCGCTTCTGGAGCTGTCCTTAGGCTCCCACTGTCCTTTGGCACAGCCAACTGCCACTATCCAGAAGTCTTGTCCCACAATGCTCATTTCACCTGCCGGAGCACAGGTTTTCTCCGGAAGCTGTTGGGTATAGATATATGATATTTACCCAGAACGCTATTTACCCATGAAAATGGTGTTTTAATGGGATACATGATGGTGATTCAATGGCATTAAAAATGGGATTTCATGGGATATATGATGATATACCATCTGGTTATTTGTTACATAGCTATGGAAAGATCCACCATTTTTAATAGGTAAACCATCTATTTCTATGGGTATATATGATGATATACCCGGCCTGGTAAACATACAAAAAACCAGCTATTGAAGCCATGGCCCAGTCCAAAGAGTTGATTTAGCCATAAAATATTCAATGGGAGATCTTCAGGATCCAATTGATGGAGGTACGTAAACGTACCATATGTTTGGCCATATTTTAGGGGGATATCCCCTGAAACTTAGCCCTGAAAAATAGGCCTTTTTTCTATGGTAGGTAGCTCCAATCAATCGGATCCTGAAGATCTCCCATTGAAATATGGTGGTTTTCGATAGTTATGCTAACGTTTACCAGGCCGGGTACGCCTCTTCAAACATGGCTGGGGAAATCCACACTCAATGGAGCAATGGGAAAAAATAATCAATTTTTATGGGGCATTGTCCATTGTCACGTTTGATTAATGACTGTAAAGGTTGGATCATGACCGTAATGGCTGGATAATGTTGGATAATATCCATCTATTACCATCCTCCAACCATACAATATGGATGATTTGGTAATAATTTAGATGAAAACCCTACTTAGATGGGCCATGGAGTTAGGGAAAACTTGTTAGTAACTGGGGTTTGTTTACCTTCTATATCCCAATTTAACTAGTTTTCCCTAACTCCATGGCCCATCTAAGTATCAAAAGACAGCAACTTACCGCAACTTACCAGGTTTCAACGTTCCAACAGCCCAAAGTCCATTCTGAGTTCCCTGTACGGAGAGTCTCTGGACCAGGAATCTGGTGGCAAAATCTGCATTGACGACCCCGGAGTGTGTCTGAACATGGGCTACACCCCAAATGACTGCAATGACTCGGGAGAAAAAGAACTAAAACCATCGAGTTTAAGAGTACCCGACATTTTATGTTTCTTAAAAGCGCTGGTGCTCCAAAATCATCAGTCTCCCCATAAAAATTGACCAGACCTTGGACAACTTGGGGTCCATGACTTCAGAACCCCCTTTTTTTGGCCAACCCGAAACTGCCTTGACACAGTTGGTGTCTCCCATCTAACTAATCCTTGAACCAAAGCTGCCGCAATGAGAAGATGGGGTGGCAAGTACCTGAAAATGAGGGGTAAACCATGGTACACCCCGCATCCGATCATGTAAAACATCTGTGTTCGATCAATTTTCCCTATCAACATCTGTTTTCGATCAATTTTTCCCTATCAACATCTGTTTTCGATCAATTTTCCCTAACATTGCCACTTGCGGGCTACCCGTGGTTTTCATCCCAATTCAGTTGGTGGGGATCAATCAGATTCATGATTTTGATCCTGTTTCATGCGCTTTCCCATGTTCCATGCTGGAATCTTAGTTCATAATCTCCATGGAAACACATTTTTTTTGATCATAGAAAGTCATTGGTCAAAAACCTTCGAAGCATCGAGAAAGATCGAGAAAGATCATCAAATCATCGAGAAAGATGGAAGAATTTATCATGACTGGAGATGGGTCAAGTTAGCTATGAATATACCATGACTGACTGGGGGAATAAGCAGCAAAACCAGCTATGACTTGTTGGGTACCATCCTGTTGGGTACCAGGCTTTTGACCCATAATCTGGGGGAATAACCATACATGGGGATATACCTCAGAGCTGGATGGTTTATTTCACGGAAAATCCATCTATAAATGGATGAGAACTGGGGGTACCCACCATTTTAGGAAACCTCCAGCAAACGATCAGCATTTTGGAGGAAGCCTCGAACCAATCAATCGGGAATTGTATATCAAAATCCGTACAATGTGAGGCCCCCCAGTTCTAAGTTGGTTTATAAGCCCCAGTAACTAGTTAGTTATAAGTACCATAAACCATAGTTATTGGAGTTATTTGCACCAACTTAGATATCAAACGGGGGCCTCACATTGTAGATATGTTCATCAAAAAATTGGGGTACCATCATTTATGGCAAGTTTCATCCCGAAGGAAACTCATGGTGAAAGCAGAAGACACATCTCCACTTCCTTTGTGAATGGTGCCCTACACAAAAATGGGGATTTATCCTTATAGAAATAGGGATTTACTAAGAAAATGAGGGTTGATAGTTGATTGATAGTTGATTAGCAGTTAAGTTGATATCACGTTTTCCCCAGCTTAACATTTGTATACATACATATACTACGTACACTTAGAGAGGTTGATTTCACCAACAAAAATATGTAACTGGGCACCAACTTGGATTAGTCAATTCCAAGCTTTTGTGACCGTGCAGTTCGAGTCAAGCGTTCAACTGAAGATTTCATCAATATGGTGATTTGACGACAAAAAAGACACCGATGTGCAGCATCAATCATGCAATTGGCAGTCAAACAGAGTTTTATTAGTTCGGTATATTTCTATAAAGCTCATTTTTCTATGATGGTCAACAGTTCCCGACATATCCCGAACATCAATAAATGTTAATACCCTCTGGTAAACTAACATAACTATGGAAGATCACCATTTTCAATGGAAAACTCACTATAAATGGCCATTTTCAATAGCTATGTTAGTCATAACCAGAGGGTAAATCTAATACCCATAGGATCCATGGTGCTGGTATATATGCTAACATAAATGGGGTATATTGATGGGATCCATGGAGCACCATATATAGCAGCACCGTTAGGATCCGTCATGGGTATAGATCTCACAGCAGTCCCTGGGGCAACGCTCGCTTTTCCGCATCAAAGCCATGTTCTCAAAGCTTGCTGCTGGACCCGAAGGTGATGCAACACCTCGGCTGTCGCTCTTGGAGCTCCCGAAGGATCGGGAGAAGATGGCGATCAAACTATGGGGCTTTTGGCAAACCTGGTGGATTTATGTGGGTAATGATAGGAAATCCAATAGGAAATCCACCAGAACTGGGGAATCTATAGTGAATTTATAGGGAATTATAGGGAATCTATAGGGGATATATCTATACTTACCCTCTGGTAATGACATTCACAGTTTGCGAACTTGAAAATTGTGTTTTAATGGGATATATGATGGTGATTCAATGGGATTTAATGGGATATATGATGGTATACCTTCTGGTAATGACTAACAGTTTGCGAACTTGAACATGGCACATGTATAGTTCGTTGATTTACCTATCGAAAATGGGGATTTTCCAGTTCGCAAACCGTTAGTTTACCAGAGGGTACCCTCTGGTAAATAAACATAGACCCTGAAAATAGCCTAGATTATCTAATGGAAACTAATCTTCCAATCCCGATGACTGCCAGGGTCTATGTTAATTTACCAGAGGGTACCTGAAAATGAATTACCCTCTGGTAATTTAACATAACTATTGAAAATGGCCATAGAAATAGTGGATTTTCCCATGAAACATGGTGGATCTTTCCATAGTTTTTTGTATGATGGAAAAGAATTGACGTTAAACAGCAAGATTTGATGCCAAAGATCAGGCCAAGGCGCCCAGGCCTGCTCAGGCCACCAACAGGAGGTCTCCCCCATTGACTTCTACGTGAGATGTGGATACTGAGCCTGACCACGAATACTACTTAGATGGGCCATGGAGTTAGTTAACAAAACTAGTTAGTAAATGGCTTATTTCATTGGGATATACATAGGGGGTTATAACTCCACTTACGAACTAGTTTTCCCTAACTCCATGGCCCATCTAAGTACCTGGGATACTAAATGGGACTAACATGTGTATAACGGATGAAAAACCCAACAATGAGTGGCAAGTGACCCACAGAAATGACTGATGTGACGCAAACAATGCAGACTTTCTCCCAACTCACGACACTTTGCTAAGCTTTCGGCTTTCCAACGACCTGCCATTTTGCAAGCTGCACATGTCATGGTGGAAATATGCAGCATATCTGTGGCATCTTTTGATGATCTGAAACAAGACAGCCATCTACATAGCAATTTAACATAGCTATGGAGGACTACAATTTTTTGATAGGTATATCATATCTGTCAATATTGTAAATGGCCCATGCTCAAGAGCAACTTGTGAAAATTACCAGAGGCTACTCTCATGATTTTGACAGTTTGCACCCTGCGTTTTTCGTGCTAGTTAAGAAGTCATCGTGTTGCTTAGCTGCTAAAACTTATGCCTTGACCCGTCTTGCGCCCACGGTTTGTTATTGAAATATGTTGATTGGTTTAGGAAGTCAATGAGCATTATATCCCAACATATCCCAACATCGGGACCGCAAATCCTCATTGTTGTTGGAAAATATACTGCCAAGATCCTATTACCCTAAACATACAAAAAAAAACTATGGAAAATGGATGAAAATGGCCCAGTGATAGTTGATTTACCTAGAAATGGAGATTTTCAATAGCAAACTGTTAGTCATTACCAGAATGTAGTTCTGGTGAAAAAGATGTTTCTCTGTTGGTAAAATCCCAATCTTGGCGGTTACCTTGTTCCAACCCAGAAAAGAAACGATCAAAGCCAGTCCAACATGGGTCCATGCGTGCTGGCTTACCCAAGTTCCTGTAAGTTGGTTGTAACCCCACTTGCAAGTAGGGCAAGAAAAGTTGTTATCATCCACTTCCTAACTCGGGTGAACCACCAGTTGCGGATTAATATCATGAGAAACTTACAGCTTGGAAGGACAATTTAGCGGAAAAAACCCATACTTATAGACAAAAACATCCCGCCGGGGGGAAAACCGCGCCAGCGTTTTGATGGTTTTAAAAAAAAAATGTCGTTTTCGCCATAGCGAAACTACTGATTCATGCCCCAAAATTGGCTCAAAAATCCCTGGGATTTTGAAGTGATTTTCAAACGATAACCTGTAAATTACAGGGAATTTGTTCCTGAAAACTCGCCGGGTCTTTTTTTCCAACTCACATTGCCACACGGTCTTTCAAGGCTCGACCTGTGACCTCCATAAGACTGTTCGTCTTGGAGTTCATCCAACGCCAACCCAGTGACGTAACACAAGATGATATAAGATGTGCATGTGACGCAAGTTAACATGAATGTTAACATGCCCCACCCCACCCAACCCAGTGACGTAACGTAAGCTGTGCATGCTACGGATAAAATATGTGTGTTTTCAAAAACATTAAAACGCTGGCGCGGTTTTCCCCCCGCTGGCAAAAACATGGTTTCCGGTCAAGATTTGATGAACACCAACCCAGTGATACAGAAAGATCGCCCACAGTTCCTGGATGTTGAGAATCCTCAATAGCCTCTGGTAATGACTAACAGTTTGCTTTTCCAACATGACCCATTTATAGCTGAATGATCCATTCAACACCTGAAAAATGCTGATTTTCCAGTTCGCAAACTGCAACGTATTACCAGAGGGTAGTTTCTGGGGCAGCTTAAGAACCTCTAAGCTCCCATTAATCTCATGACCCTTCAGCCTTGCGTTGCTCCATAAGGTAAAACGCTTCCCTGATCATGTCGTGGTCGTTACGACCGTTGGATCATTGGATCATTGGAAGATGGGGTGGGGTCTTTGGGATGGAATATGAGTAACCAACGAAAATCGTTGATATACCATTCCTTGAGAATCAACAACCTACAAAAACGTAGGACCCATAGAAAAAGAAATCTACAAATTTGTAGGTTTTTGATTCCTAAGGTTGATATAGAAAAAAACTAGTGGATTATAGAGGAATTATTTTGGATTCTAGTGGATCCTCGTCAAAGAAATGTTGCGATATGTGTATTTATAAATCAGTAAGTATATATGGGCCTATATGGGCAGAAAAAACACATGGGCAAAGGGAGAAGGATGCAGAACGATTGTCCTTCAGGCAAAAGGGAGGTTTTCGGGGATAGGTTTATATATGTTGGGTACCTCACTCCATCCGATTTTCAAAATAAAAAACAAAATTTGGTGTTCTCCCATTTTACAAACCCACGTCAAAAGAAAACAATTGGAATGAATATGTTGGCTTGTTCAAACACCCTAATATTGTTCCCCACCCAATATTCTCAGAATGGATATTTCGCCGCTAGTGAATGGCAATTCTAATGGATCTTTAAGAGTCACTAATTTCTGTAGATCATTGCCATTTTCAGCTATTAAAACACAATAACCACCATTAACTCTAGGTGTAGTTAGGCATCCCAACTTATGTTCATGATTACCCTCTGGTTATGTCAAAATAGCTATTGAAAATGGCCATTTATAGTTGATATTCCCATTAAAAATGGTGATTTTCCATTGCAAAATGTTAGTTTATCAGGCCGGGTATGTTGTGTTTAACAGATATTTCACCGATGTTTCTTGGGGGCTGCCCGCGGCCTGAAGTTCTCCAAGGGAAACTCAGCGCTGATGTAAGGCTTGAGCTTACCATCGCTTGCCTCAGATCATTGGGGAACCAAATGGTTTTTCAACTATAGTATCACTTATATATTCGTACATAGAACTATCCCATACATATACTAGATGATTATATATTATAACTACAAATCAAGATATTAACCATTAGATAAGTTTTTATACCATATAATCAATGGCCATGCTGGCCAGGAACCGATTGAGGACGGAGGTACCTACCATAGAAAAAATGCCTATTTTTAAGGCCTATGTAAGAGAATATCCCCACAAAATATGGCCAAACATATGGTACTAACGTACCTCCATCAATTGGATCCTGGAATTCCCATTGAATCATTGGGGAACCAAATGGTTTATCAACTATAGTATCATAATGTAGTATCATATCTCAAATATATACTGGATGGTGCCCCCAAGATAGCTAAGTTTACATGTAAGTCTCTTAAGTATGGTATATGGTAGATATAACGAACTAGTTAATGGGGGGTACAAACCAACTTATAACTAGGGGGCACCATCCTGCAGTTCTCACCTTATCTGTTGTTATCAGTAACATTCACTTATATATTCGTACATAGAACTATCCCATACATATACTAGATGATTATATATTATACTACAAATCAAGATATTAACCATTATAGAACATATTGTAGCATATAATCAATGGGCATGCAACAGGAACCGATTTATTGGAGGTACCTACCATATACAAGGCCTAGATTTCAGGCCTAAATTTCAGGGAATATCCCTTATTTCAAACTTTAGCCTCTTAACCTGTGGGCCTTGTGGACCATGGAGGGAACGATGGAAGGGACTATGGAAGAAACCAGGGCAATAAGGATATCTTATAGAAGGTGATGTTAGAAACCATGTCAAGGGAAAATTAGCAAGCTTTTGAAGAAGTAAAGAAACAAAACAATGCACACAGCGAGGACACATCCAGATTCATCAATCTGGATTTGCACTCAAAGTCGTGAAGTACTTGACCTAAATTGAATTTGTATTGTGGACCGGTGATGAATTCAGTTTTGCTAATAACAAAAACTTGCCATGGATACTTTATACCTATCTGATCCACAGTCTATAGATATAAAAATCTGATTGTGAGATTGGGGTGAACTTATGTTTCGGTCTTTCTTTTGAAGACTAAATCTACTTAGGTAATCTTAGGTGCAAATAAAATTCTACTTAGGCGTCACGAACTGACGCCTAAGTAGAATTCTATTTGCGCCAGATAGATTATGCATTCCAAATTCTAGCCTGGGGCTGTTGGAAGACAAAATTCATGATCTACTTGGGCGCAAAAAGAATTCTGCTTAGGCGTCACGAACTGACGCCTAAGTAGAATTCTATTACTATTTGCGCCTTATTAGACCATGTCTTCCAAATTCTAGTCTGGGGCTGTTGGAAGACATAATTCATAGTCTTAGGCGCAAATAGAATTCTAGTCTGGGGCTGTTGGAAGACAAATTCATAATCTACTTGGGCGCAAAAAGAATTCTGCTTAGGCGTCACGAACTGACGCCTAAGTAGAATTCTATTACTATTTGCGCCTAATTAGACCATGTCTTCCAAATTCTAGTCTGGGGCTGTTGGAAGACATAATTTATATTCATAATCTACTTATGCGCAAATAGAAATCTAGTCTGGGGCTGTTGGAAAACATAATCCATAATCTACTTAGGCGCAAATAGAATTTTGCTTCGGCGTCACAAACTGACGCCTAAGTAGAATTCTATGTGCGCTTAAGCAGATTATGCATTCCAAATTCTGGTCTGGGGCTGGCATTTGGGTGAAAATATGGTTTGCTTTTTCTTCAAGATGGGAGACATACTCAGGCGACAGAAACAAACGCCGAAGTGGAATTCTATTTGCAGCTAATTAATTTTCTAGTGTGAGACTGGGCTAAATTCAGCTTTGATTACTTAACAACCTTGCCCCAAATACTTGAAACCTTGAATAAATATACAACCGGCATACAGATAGTGGGTTTAATTTATGATGCTGCATTTGTTTGAGGGAAGATTCAGGCGGTTTAAGCGCAATTGGAGAAATACTTAGGTGGAAGGAACAGGCGCTGAAGTCGAATTCTATCAATATGTAATTTCAATTATTTGGAAGGCAGTCCATGTGTGTTTGGGCACGCTGAGCTGGCTTCTGCAATGTGTTCAGGCTGTTGGGATTATGTGACTTCCCTTTCCAAAAAAAGAACAAAGGCAATGCTGGTTGTTGGCTCCATTCCCATTGCTGTCTTTTTCCCCACCAGTTCTGGACTGGATCAAAAATATGCAGTAGCGGTAGCAGTGCAACATCCAGGCTATATTGTTGGTATTTTGTCACTCTGGCAAGACTGTTGCTACTACCTTACTACCGTGCTACTACCCATACAAGAAACAAACTATACTGTATATAGCTGCCGATAATTTCTTGGACCATATTTGATACTTTTCAGAATATATATATATATATAGATAGATAGATAGATAGATAAATAGATAGATAGATAACGCTAGCGGTGGGGTTCTTGAGGGTGATGATGGGTTACTTTCAGGTTGGGACTAATGCATCCGGAATGGCTCAACCATGTCCGTGCCTTCCGATTCCCGGGATTCTTGGCACAGAGAACCAATTTACGTGACAATTTTCTTAGCGCAGAGGTCTCCAGAACGGTTCGGAACGGTTCTGCAGACCTCCAGAACGGTTCGGAACGGTTCCGCAGACCTCAACTTTGCACGGAGATATTTCTCCACAGCTTCCAAACCCCCCAAAAAAACGGTCAAGAGCAGTTCCTCCTGTTTCGCATTTTCAAAACCTTCCAAAGAGCCGCCCTGTGGCTCCAAGGGCCAAGGCTACAAGAGAAAGGAGTCAGAAAAACGACAAAGGGAAGGCAACTTCTCCGCCTAAGTCTTTAAACAGGCAGTGCAAAGGCATGCTGAGCACAAGGGAGAAGGTGAAACTGGATGTAGACTACAAAAGGCTGGAAGTTTCTCAGCTGTTTGTTCATGGAAGGCGTGGCCCCTTTCAAAATCTTACCTGTCTTGAAAACTGTTCTGTGGAATCTTTTCTAACAAAACCATACAACTGTGTAGTTTGTATTGAAGTATCCGTTTGAAAGTATCGCTTGTGTCGAATCATCATTGCTTATGGTACTAGTATGTGTTTATTTGTTCAAACTCTATGTATTAAAGTTAAATAATTATATAGTCAAAATATGCTATTATACAAGTTAACATATGCTATTATATGGAGGTCTCCGGAACCGTTCCGAACCGTTCTGGGGTCTATAGGCTTTGAATCCAGAACCGTTCCGGAACCGTTCTAAATAGTTCTAAATAGTTCTGAGGTTTTGGAAGTATCCGGAACCGTTCCGAACCGTTCTGGGGAAATCTCCGGAACCGTTCCGAACCGTTCTGCAAACCCCAAATAATGGCTTATATGTTAACTTACTTTTATACTTGTATATAACTTGATAAAACCAAATATACACACTTGTAGCTTATAGCTACTTTGTAAAATACAACTCATAATCCATAACTCTTGACTATCAAACTTCAATAAATCAATTTATAAGGTTTAGGAACTGTTTTAAAATTGAAACACATTGTTATAACTGTTAATTTGCAACTTAGAGCTTCTAGTTATGACTTGACACTAAAAACTGTGTAACTTATAACTTCGTAACCTTTTAACTTTGAACTTACAACTTGTAGCTAAAACTTAGAACCTTGAACTTGTAACATAACTTTGACTTTACTTCTCGATTTGACTTCAACTGTTTAACTTTATAAGTATATTTTTGATGTTTGCTTTACTTTACTTGCTTTGTATTTATGATTTATATCAGACTGTTTGAGTTTTTAGATGAATTATATGTTCTTGTTTGTTCGTGTATGTTTCAAAGTCTGGAAGTATATCGACGGGGTTTGTTTGTATAAAACGCAACAATAAAGTTTAAGCGTTGTATTTGGATAAAATGACATATCTATAATGATTGTAATCTGTTACTGCAACACTGCTACGGACCAATGCACAACAACGTAGCGACAGAAATACAGTAACACATCTTTGATCTGCTACAAATACGTAGGATTCCGTTTGCAGTTGATAAATTTGTTTCACCATGTTTTACCTAAGTTTTACCGTGGTCTTCGCAGCACCGAAAACAATACTTAAAAACTGTGGATTTGCATTTGCAGTTCATCCATGCACATGAGCACACAGCCATACATACACTCATCAATGCACTAGTTAACCAATTTTACAGGATACAGGGTCACATCGTAATATTATTTTTAGGAGTTTTTTTTTCTAGTTGGAGCTTGCGCACATGCATTCTTTGGTGTTCTCCTTTTTGAAGAAATATGGGGCCCCGAATTACACAGATGTTGTATATTGTTGTATACGGTTTTCCTTTCCAACTTACGGACCAATATTTTCAAAGTGGTGGATTTCTTCATTGGGTGACATTTTTAGTGGAAAGACCCCTTATTTCCATGGATTGCTACATAGTTCTTTCCATAGTTCTTTCCCTGGACATATGAAATCAACAGGAATCCAAATTTAAGAGACTAAGGTTTGAAATAAAATATCCCCACAAAATATGGCCTTATATAGTACAGGGTGGGGCCCCCCAGTTATAAGTTGGTTTATAAACCATTATACCATCCATTAACTATAGTTACATCTACCATTGAATCTACAATAAACCATAGTTAAGCCACTTATAAGGCAACTGAACGCTATCTTGCGGGCCCCATCCTGTACAGTACCTCCATCAATTGGATCCTGAAATTCCCATTGAATGGTTGATGTTTTTTCATGAATTGTCCAACATCTTTGGGCACCAAACCCATATTGTTGGCGATAAAATCTGGATAAGTCATCACAATTCTGGATGTTTATGGTAGATCTGTCCATAATCAATCATGGGTTACCCTCTGGTTATGACTAACATAGCCATGGAAAATGGCCCATAAAAAAAGATGAAATTCCCATTGAATCATTGGTGAAGCGGTTGAAGATCTGGACCTGACCATCAGACATAAATCGGATAAACCGCGAAGAACGACGACTGGAAGGCCGTAGAAAAATAAGAAGATACCGGTAATGTGTTACATAATTATGAAGAATCACCATGTTTAGTACCACACCAATCTATAAATCGGCTATACAAAAAATGAAGGATAAACGGATAAACCATGAACAAACATGCAGGATGAAAAAAATAGAAGGCCATAGAAAATGGGGAGGCCATAGAAAATGTAGACTTAAGCCAAAACAAAAATAGGATCTTTAAGCATATGTCCAAGTTCGGCATCGCCCCCCAAGTTTTCTGGCTATTTTGATGTGGAGTTTCTGTGAGACAAACTAGAGTCTATCAACTTAAAAACAAAAAACAGGTTAAAATCCAAAGACCTGACATGATTCATCCTGATTGATATGAGTACTAATTGATGATCATTACAACTCCAAGACTTAACAATCTTAACACCTAGCCGACGTTTGGAAAAACAATCTTCATTTCAGCACACCAAATTTCCATGTGCCAAATTTCCCACAATTCGACCCACTGGGGCGCCCCAACTAATTTCAGTAGGTCCACCATGGTCTGCTGGGCCAGTTGGGGTTCCAGTCCTTACACCATCCCAAAGGGCAGAAGCAGAAAAAAAACAGACAGAATTTCCCATAGGATCCATGGTGCTGGTATATATGCTAACATTTGGGGACATATTGATGGGATCCATGTTACCATATATAGCAGCACCATGGATCCTATGGGTTTGGAAGATCCTCAATTTTTGCAGCTCTGGTAGAATTTAGCCATGTGACGATGGGATGATGATCAATCTCCATATATGAAACCGCCAATATTCGGCGAGAAATGAGAAATTGGAACCAGGTCCTCCATGATTATCCGTATATTACTGCTGGTTGGTGGTATACCTACCCCTCTGAAAAATGATGGACTTCGCAACATAGAAAAATATGAAAGTCAGTTGGGATGATTATTCCCAATATATGGAAAATAATCCAAATGTTCCAAACCACCAACCAGAATATGTATATTTATATATGTGTATATATGGTCCATATAATCCAAGACATATATATATATATATTCCAAGAAACACACATATATATATAATCCAAGAAATATATATATATATATATATTTACCTTGGTTGATGTTTTTTTAAATTTCACAATCCAGTTTTGAGGATTAGAAAAGTGGATCCACCAGCTGCTGGGAGTTTTGATTTCCAGCTCACCCACGCCGCAACGTGGCAGCATCTTCGGCAGCGAAAGGGCTCCAGTTCAGCTCCAGTTTCCCCCGTTTGAACGAGGACTGGAGACGTGGAATTCTCTCCACGTTTTTGAGGTATGCACCACCGAAACGTGAGGTATGGCCATTTTCGTTGATCAAACTGGCTGAAAACCCCTGTTTAAACCATGGTGAAAACCCCTGACATTCTCTTTGGTGAACCCTTGCAGGTTCAAAAATCATCTTCTTTGTCAGTTAAACTCTTTTGTTGATGAAACCCTCTATATATATATACTTTTCAAATCATATTACATCATATTAAACTAGTTTGTTGGTTAAATTGTTTGTTGATTAAATCATATTAAACCCTACCTTATAGGGCTTAGCAGCTAGCACAGTCGCACTAGCCGTCTCGTCGTCTTAGGAGATCCGGCCCCAATATCAATCAGTGTCATCTTGTCAATGGCCATTCCAGGATCACTGGCCATCTCAGGATCCTAAATTGGAGGTACCTACCATCTATAAGGCCTATATAAGGCCTATGTAAGGGAATATCCCCACAGTTCATATGGCCTTATATGGTACTAACGTACCTCCAAAAATTGGATCCTGAAATTCCCATTGATCTTGTCACTGCTCAAGTGTCTTACATCGAACTATACATACCCGCTGGTAATTTAACATCATAGCTATTGAAAACGGCACATTATTAGTTCGTTGATCTACCTATTATTTTTAATGATGATTTTCTATAGCAAACTGTTAGTTGACCAGATGGTACTGTTACAGGGTTGCTTAAACCACGACTTTGGATGATTAAACAAATCTTAAAACATCATATATTTTTCTGGTTGGTGATATACCTACCCCTCTGAAAAATACATAAAAAATAGTGAAAGTCAGTTGGGATGATGACATTCCCAACTGAATGGAAAGTCATAAAATTCCATGGTTCCAAACCACCAATCAGCTATATAGATAATATCAATCATATATCACTATATAGATAATATCAACAGTAATTCACTATATCACTGTATCAACACTAATCACTTTAATAATACCCTCTGGTAATTTAACATAGCTATTGAAAATGGCAATTTATAGTGAGTTTTCCCATTAAAAATTGTTATTTTCCATAGCTATGTTAGTTTACCAGAGGGTAATCACTTTAATAATAAATGTTCCAAACCACCAACCAGTTTTGTTTCACAATTTTCCAGAAGCTGTAGGACAATCACCGTTTCCAGAAATCCGCTTGGTTGATCGGAACTCCCGCATTTTTTTTGGGTGATCATATTCCTTATATTGGATAGGACAATCCGCTGTAATATATATATTATATATTATATTATATATACACATATATAATTATACTTCAGGAGGAACAAAGTTTATGCTTCTTGAAAGCTTTACAAGGCATCCATGTCGGTCAACCGCGGATCGCATTTTCAAGTCCGTTTTGTGTGGCAGGTGTGGGACGGTCAATTATCACCCTCTTTTAAATATATAAGATTTTAAGCTTTTGGAGGGTGGAAATGCGACCGGGGTACGACAAAGCTCCATGCTAGGATTCTACGGGGAAAGGGTGTGCAGAAGAAGAAGAAGCCAAACATGTTCACTGTGGGAAGCTCAACAAGCGCAACTTTTGTCCTACCAGTGCGTCACGGCACATGTGTAGCAGTGCAGACAAAGAGGTAATGTCCAAGCTGAAGCAGGTGCAAAAATCAGCAAATGACGTGGCAATTCCCACTAAATAAGCTTTTCGTACCCTGCGTCACGGCACATGTGTAGCAGTGCAGACAAAGAGGATGGAGACAGACATGCTATGTGGAGTAATGACCAAGCTGAAGCAGGTGCAAAAATCAGCAAATGACGTGGCAATTCCCACTAAATAAGCTTTTTGTACCCTGCGTCGCAGCACATGTGTAGCAGTGCAGACAAAGAGGATGGAGACAGACATGTTATGTGGAGTAATGACCAAGCTGAAGCAGGTGCAGAAGTCAGCAAATGACGTGGCAATTCCCACTAAATAAGCTTTTCGTACCCTGCGTCACGGCACATGTGTAGCAGTGCAGACAAAGAGGATGGAGACAGACATGTTATGTGGAGTAATGTCCAAGCTGAAGCAGGTGCAAAAATCAGCAAATGACGTGGCAATTTCCACTAAATAAGCTTTTTGTACCCTGCGTCACGGCACATGTGTAGCAGTGCAGACAAAGAGGATGGAGACAGACATGCTATGTGGAGTAATGACCAAGCTGAAGCAGGTGCAAAAATCAGCAAATGACGTGGCAATTCCCACTAAATAAGCTTTTTGTACCCTGCGTCGCAGCACATGTGTAGCAGTGCAGACAAAGAGGATGGAGACAGACATGTTATGTGGAGTAATGACCAAGCTGAAGCAGGTGCAGAAGTCAGCAAATGACGGGGCAATTCCCACTAAATAAGCTTTTCGTACCCTGCGTCACGGCACATGTGTAGCAGTGCAGACAAAGAGGATGGAGACAGACATGTTATGTGGAGTAATGTCCAAGCTGAAGCAGGTGCAAAAATCAGCAAATGACGTGGCAATTCCCACTAAATAAGCTTTTTGTACCCTGCGTCACGGCACATGTGTAGCAGTGCAGACAAAGAGGATGGAGACAGACATGCTATGTGGAGTAATGACCAAGCTGAAGCAGGTGCAAAAATCAGCAAATGACGTGGCAATTCCCACTAAATAAGCTTTTTGTACCCTGCGTCGCAGCACATGTGTAGCAGTGCAGACAAACAGGATGGAGACAGACATGTTATGTGGAGTAATGACCAAGCTGAAGCAGGTGCAGAAGTCAGCAAATGACGTGGCAATTCCCACTAAATAAGCTTTTCGTACCCTTCAGGAGGAACAAAGTTTATGCTTCTTGAAAGCTTTACAAGACATCCATGTCGGTCAACAGCGGATCGCATTTTCAAGTCCGTTTTGTGTGGCAGGTGTGGGACGGTCAATTATCACCCTCTTTTAAATATATAAGATTTTAAAGCTTTTGGAGGGTGGAAATGCGACCGGGGTACGACAAAGCTCCATGCTAGGATTCTACGGGGAAAGGGTGTGCAGAAGAAGAAGAAGCCAAACATGTTCACTGTGGGAAGCTCAACAAGCGCAACTTTTGTCCTACCAGTGTATATATATATATATATCCCAGCTTATGTTGCTTTTTAGTATAGTTGAACCCATTTAAACAAAAAAAAACTGCATAAACTCTGTTGTTCACTTCGGCGGCACCGCCAGTCGCACCCAGCGCGTGGCGCGCAAACGCAGCTCTGCGTCGCGCGTGCAGTCGCTCAGACTTAGGGGTTCGAAGGTCCTAAACTTCGCCAAGACATGGAGGTTTTAGTGTGAAAATCTGGGAAAAATCATGGGACAATCACGTGAAAATATGGGAAACTATGAAAAACATGACAATCATGGGGAAAATATTGGAACATATGGAAAAATGTACAATCATGGGAAAATATTGGATAATCATGGGAAAACACATGTCAAAAGGGACACTCATGGGATCAAATGGGGAAAATATGGGAAATTTACGGACAACACATGGTGAACGAAATGTTGGGGGTACCCCTTTATCGCTCGCTGGCTGGTTTATTCATTGAACATCCGATTGAAATGGATGACATGGATGAGAACTCGGGGTGCCTCCATTTTAGGAAACTTCCATAAGCCATAAGCCATAAAGTGGGGCCCCCTAGGTAGCTAAGTTGGTTAATAACTCCAATAACTATGGTTTATGGTACCTAAAACTATATATAGTTAATCGGGTTTATAAACCATCTTATAACTGGGGGGGCCCACCTTGCATAAACCACAGATATCGAACAGCTAAGAGAATTCCCAGAAGATCTAAGAGTTTTTGCAGGTAACAATACAAAAGGGACCTCATTCATGGCCATTGATAAGGCTGGATCCCACGAATCCTACATGGCTCATGAACCACCAGTTCTATATGGCACCTATCCCAGATGCGAACCATGGTGCTGCAATATTTACATATATTTACCCTAAAAATCGCCCAAATGTCGGAACATATTCCGGCACCCTGGTTCGCATCTGGGTATGATTAATATGATATATATATATATATACAAAGTGAGCCCCCCTAGATAGCTAAGTTGGTTTATAACTCCAATAACTATGGTTTATGGTACCTATAACTATATATAGTTAATCGGGTTTATAAACCATCTTATAACTAGGGGGCCCCACCTTGTATATATATATATATATTACAGTACATATATTTACATCTATGGCTTATGGATCAACCAAAAACACGTCTTTCCAACGCATCCAGATTCCGTGTTTATCTCCGCCAAGGTACAGTGGATCAGCATATCTAAAAATAGTAACCACATTTCAAGTTAGGCCATCAACATCGTTAGCTCATGACTATATATATATATATCAGTGTTTAACCTCTAGTTAGCATAGGATCTTTATCAGCTCATGATGTCAATAAACCACTTATGGCTGGCTGGTGGTTGACCAAAACTCCTCTGACAAATATGAGTTCGTCAGTTGGGATAGTTGGGATGATGACATTCCAACTGAATGGAAAGCCAAAATAATTCTTCCAAACCACCAACCAGTTATTAAGTATTTGCTAGTAACCATAGTATGTCTATTTCCCCAATAAACATAGTAACCAATCAACTATATAGATAATATCATATATCACTAGATAGATAATATCAACACTAATTCACTATACCCTCACAACTTCCGAAAATCCTCCGGCCAGGGACAGTGGACAATGACCACATCTCTTCTCCAAGGCTTTTGCCAAATTGCTGCGTTCGAAGACGTGGCCATAGGGTGATCTCACCTGGGTTTCGGCCGGGAAATCACCTGCTTGGAGTTTTCACCACTACAAAAACAAGGTGGTGTCCCCGATGTGAATGTTGGTTTATAAACCGTAGTAAGTATATAGTAAGTATATATATATATATGTATATATATATATACCTGTCCTAGTTATTGGAATTACAAATCAACTTAGCTAAGTATGGGGCACCACCTTGAATGTAGGGATTTAGAGATGTAATATCTGGAAGCATCTGGAAACTCAACCTGAAGGATGTTCAAAACATGGACAAATTTTGGTGCATGGAAAATCCACTATAAATTTCCATAGTTATGGTGTGGATCTTTCCATAGGTATGTTACTTAATCACCATTTTTCATGGGAAAATCCACTACAAATTGCCATTTTCCAGAGTTTTTTGTATGTTTACCAGGCCGGGTGCATGGAAAGATCACATCTTTAAACGTGGGAAATCCATGTCGAGTCACAGGATCCATAAGCAGCTTACCGTCCAGAGCGCAGCAGAGATCTCGCGGAGCTTCGCGAATGATGTCCCTGCGCTGGGCCGCGACGACCGAAAGAAATGGAGGAAGTGGAGGACTTGGTTAGTGTTATCTACACTATTCCCTATGGATCCAAGTACCTTCTTAGGAAGTGTTTGGGGTATAATTTACTATAATTTGGAGGGTTAAGTACCTTCTCAGACAGTGTTTGGATCCATAAGGATTGAGGAGATACTTTTTGGAGATCTGTAAGAAAATTACCAATATATTAAAATATACACAAACATATAATATAGTTATGGAGAATGCCAAGTTATAGATGATTTATCTGGGTAAATGATCATACTGAAACTTGCGGCCATATAAAGGGGATGATTTCCCTAAAATAAACCATGATTCCCAGGGTTCGGGAGAACAGTGAGGTCGTGATCAAATTCACCGTCATTATGGAGAATGGGTAGTACTTGGCTATTATGTACCAATATGATATGATTATACTATCAATGGGAGATCTCCAGGATCCTAAATTGGAGGTACTGTACCATATAATGCCATATTTTGTGGGGATATTCCCTTACATAGGCCTAAAAAATAGGCCTTATATATGGTAGGTACCTCCAATCAATCGGATCCTGGAATGGCCATTGATACTAATTACTATACTATTATACTACTTGCTTATTATGGAGAATGGATAAACATGGATGAACATGGTCAAATCCTGCACTTCAAGGTTCAAAATCTTGGGGTATGCCTGGAGAGTTCATGAAATGCTGAAACACTGCGAGGCAAATATTGCAACCCAGCAGAGATTCCAGGATACCCTATAGACATTGCTTTTGACAAAAAGAATATGTTTTTTCAAATCATCATCAAAAGGAATGAAACATGTTCAAAAAGATGAAGAACACATGTTCTATAGAACACATCATCTTCAAAAGGATGCCTACATGTTTCAAATCATCATCAAGTTCTCCTGGGAATTGTAGGCATCTCCATCCAATCAATGAAACCATCGTGGCCTCATAGGTCGCTTGTCCTAGCATGAGGGTACTCACTGAAATTGCAAATTCTTGCCGTTTCAAAAAATAATTTCGCAGGCTAGCCTTGCTTTCACGCCCCAGGCTTTGATGGTTAAAAACCACACAGTAGAAACTCGGATTTGCTCAAGGATTCTGACAAACAATAAGTCATCTTCCCTTTAGATCCCCATTTTCCAGTGGATTTCCCCTTGGAAAAAATGCCATGGAAACTGCGAGATCATCTGATCTACGCCCCACCAAGAGTGGCAAAATGATTCAAACGTTTTGAGTTTTCTTTGCTCAAAGAGGTCAACCCATCTTAAAACCCCAGTTTCATTGTTGACTTATGCTGATTCGCCCCAGTTTCAAAATGTCTAAACAAACACGATTGATTAGAACACATCCGTCCGATCCGTCCTACAAGGTGATGATCCCCCACTTATAAGTTGGTTTATAACGCCCATTGACTAGTTCGACATATCTACTTATAAACCATAGAATTCACCGAGTTATTTGCACCAACTTAGCTATATCATAAATCAGCTATACATCCCATGAAAACTCCTAATGTTTCTTGGCGAAATCAACATTTTCCCATATCATAAACGATACTTGACCTCCTTGTAAACCATTCACTATACACTGGTTGGTGGTTTCAAGCCCTCTGAAAAATATGAGTTAGTCAGTTGGGATTATTCTTCCTATATGGAAACATAAAACATGTTCCAGTCACCACCAACCAGATATCTATCAACGGGTCAACTATGTTGAATCATATATCTACAAAGTGAGGCCTCCAAGATATCTAAGTTGGTGAACATAACTCCAATGTCACTATGGTTTATGGTACTTATAACTATAGTTACTGGGGCTTTTGTTAACCAACTTATAACTGGGGGCCTCACTTTGTACAAAGTGAATGGGTGACACAACTTGCACCAACTTAGCCAGTCCGAAGTGAAGTGGGGCAGCACCGAAACGAACACGAAAACGGCCGGCCTGAGACTCGTCTGCACCTTCTTCTTCGGCTCGCTCGTCACCGCTTCCGCTGGTGGTGGTGGCGCTGGTGGAGGAACCGCTTCCTCAATAATGCTGGAGGCAATCCATTCGTTACAATGGGACATCCCCCCCCGTTGTCATCAAACGTGGCAAGGAAAAACACACTACTATAAATGAGTTGTGTTGTTATGTGTTTTTTTTCCTTGCTAAACCGCAATACACAAATTGGGACACCTACGCGGGGCCTACGCAAACCACTCCTCCCATGCGAAACTGCCTACGCGAGGGTTACCTTTTAAGAAGTGCCTACGCGGTTGCCTCCGCGAAAGTTGCTGCAACGATCTCTTTACTTGACGTGATGTGGTCACGATTCTGGTTCAGAGGAGGAATACGAAGAATTGGAAGATGACGATTCTTTGGATGACTTGTGAAAGGAAGGCGGAAACCTCATCAAGCGTGGAGCACTTTGTCATGGAAGATAGTTAGATATTGTTGAGCTTGGAAAAACTTTGGATGGGCTACGGGGCCACAATTTGACCTGAGGGCCTACGCGTTTCCGACGCGAGGGCCTACGCGGAGCCTACGCGAAAGTCCGAACCGAAAATGGATTTCTGAAAACTTGGCACGGTAATTTTCTGAAAAAGCGTTTGTTTCTTTAATTTCCCTTTCTTCCAGCTATATGAATCATACAATCCAGTTTGCATGCAAAATCATTGTAACCCACCAAGAAAAAACAAGAGTCCGAGGTCAGAAACAAACAATCTAGAACACCTAAACAAGCGCCTACGCGAGACTGCCTACGCAGCCTATCCTACGTTATCCTACGCCATATGCCTATGCAGGACCTACGCACCAAGCAGAACAGCCTGCGCATGAATGATGTTAGTTCCTCCTCAATCTAAATTCCATCATCTGGAAAAAAAAACGTGGCTCAAATGGAGGTGGCATGGGAAAAACCATCTATAAATTTCCCCAGTAATATGGAGGTTTATAGCTGGGAAAATCTAAGGAAAATAATCTATAAATAGAGAATTGTCCTTTGCCATGATGGTAATCCACTTAGATGGGCCATGGAGTTAGGGAAAACTAGTTAGTAAATGGCTTATTTCATTGGGATCTTTTGGGGGTTATAACTCCAGTTACTAACTAGTTTTTCCTAACTCCATGGCCCATGGTAATCCAAGATCATCGTTCTTAGTGAACGGAATAAACACCAGACCTTGGTCTGGAACGAAAAAATGGTGCATCCCCAAGGTATGTCTCCATCATGGGTTACATCAAAGCAACAAAAACTGAAACCGCCAAGCCACTTTTTAACAGAAATTACGAAATAGGGGCCGCATTTTGCCACGTTTCTGAACATGCAGTGTTTCTTGTATATCATATTTAATAATCTTTTTTATAGACCTTGAATACGTTCCAAAAAACTAGTTTAACTTTGCATCAACAATTCAGCAGAAACCACTTGGTTGGTTTAATAATAAATGAAACGGGATATGCTATATATTAGCAACAAAATGGTTTCAACCCCTCTGAAAAATATTACTCAGTTGGGATGATTATTCCCAATATATGGAAAAATAACAATTCTTCCAAACCACCAACCAGGTTTGCCTAGATATGATGACAATCAATAAAACCATCACCCAGTTTCCACTTCACTTTCCACCACCTCATCTCTTTCCACCAGTGGAGCGCTGCCAATGAAGTTGTACCTTGGCGCACGCAAGTGTTCAATGGCCCAAGAAAAAAAACAAGAAATCCACCCCATACCATACAGGATGGGCCCCCCCAGTTATAACTTGGTTTATAAACCATAACAAAACCCCCCATGAACTAGTTCGTTATATCTACAGTATATACCATAAACAGGAAGTTAATTCAGCAACTTTTTTTTAGGCAACTGAACGCTATCTTTGGGGGCCCATCCTGTATTGTAATCAATATTATAAACCACCATAAATCAGCCAGTTCTTCATGGTCAAACCGCAATTATCATATAATCTTCGAAGCTACCAAACAAATCCCCCAATACATCACACGTCTGGTTGGTGGTTTCAACCCCTCTGACAAATATTAGTCAGTTGGGATTGATATTCCCAATATATGGAAAATAAAACATGTTCCAAACCACCAACCAGACATGTTCCCGTATTAGTTTATGGGGATGGCTGAGTTTTCTTTGCTGCTCGTCCCCCGTCTAACGAAACGATCTTTCAGGGCGCTAAATGTCACCATCAAACCGTACTCAAGAAAACACAACACATCGAAGCACCCACAAATAAAGCACAACCCCCAACAAGAATGGATGAAAATCAATCCACCAAAAAAATAGGTGATGGAAAAACACTACAGAACAAAATCTGATGTGTCAGAAATCATACACAACAAAAATCCACAAGATCTCTCAACCAACCTTTGGTTCTTCCATTCATCTACTTAATTAAATCACCAGTTTTCCTAGTTAAAGCCAGAAAAAAATACAAGAACACCCAGGAAAACTTCACAGACATCTTCCCAAGATGATGCAAATACAGTAAGTCTACCTGACTTTGCATCTACCCTCTGGTTATTTTCCATGGCTATCTTAGTCATAACCAGATGGTAATAGGTAAATCAACCATTATTGATGGGAAAATCACAATTTTTAATGGGAAAAAATCACCATTTTTAAATAACCAGAGGCTAATTCGGCTACCGTGTTGGAACGGCGTCCAAGTGACCAGGCTTCCCAAGTCTCCGGATATCGCCGTTTCCCCTTCTGCCGCGCCAGGCGCGTGGTCAGCTCCTCCCTCTGCGCCTGGGAACAGCTTCCCAGACGCTCCGTCAACCGGCGGATCGCGTGGTGTCCCGGGGCGAAGCCGCTGTTGGCGGCTAACAACCTGGGAGTTGGCTTAGTTCAATGGCCATTTCAGGATCCAATTGATTGGAGGTACCTACCATATATAAGGCCTATTTTTCAGGCCTATGTAAGGGGATATCCCCACAAAATATGGCCTTATATGGTACTAACGTACCTCCATTTTAGGATCCTGGAATTCCCATTGATTAGTTGGCTTAAGGTTATAGTTGATCATAGTGGTTATATCATGTTATAACCAACTACAATCAACTAGCATCGACCATTAACTATCATAAACTATCATCAACTATAATCAAACTATTGATAAAGTAAAATCAGCTATAATTCCCAGATGCTCCATGGTGCTGGAATATTTACCTACAAAACTGTGCCATGTTTGGGGTAAATGTAGGTGTGCATATTCCAGCACCATGGTTCGCATCTGGGATTCTATAATGAACCAATATGCTCCATGGTGCTGGAATATTTACCAACATTTGCCCGAACAAAATCACCCAGTGTTGTAGGTCAATATTCCAGCACCATGGAACATATCTGGGTAAATTATAATATTTCACTAACCTGAATTAAGGCCATAAAAGGGGATGATTTCCCTAAAATAAACCATGATTTCCAGTGAGGGAGAACAGTGAGGTCGTTATAATTTACCCAGAACATATGGGTAAATATTACGAGACAAACCAATATCAACGATCATCAGTTTCTGCAACTCCAGGCAGCGTAATAGAGGCCAGGCAGGTGATGTCACCTGAGTTTCCGAAGCCATGGGACCATGGGATTTACCATTCCCCATGACGGATCCTATAAATGGTAACATTTACCATATATTTTCTTGGGTATATTGGGTATATATTGATATTTACCTGTGGATATATTCATTGAGGTATATTGATGGTAAATGGTATATTGATGGTATGCTATATATGGTAACATGGATCCCATCAATATACCATACATGGATCCTATGGGTTCGGAATTTGATCTCGAAATGCTTGGGGGTTTTCCGCATCTATGTTAGTGTGTGCAGGAGGGAAATTAGGAACATTTAAGGAACATGATGTTCGCAACCATCCAGGATGGGGCCCCCCAGTTATAAGTGGGTTTATAAACCATTATAAGCCCTATTAACTATAGTTATATCTACCATAAAGCCACTGAAATAAGGCAACTTAGCTATCGAACGGGGGCCCCATCCTGTCATTCTTTTTGAGTTTTCCCACCATGTGCAGGGCACCAAATCGACATTGTGACATAGTCCATCTACCAAGTTGCGGGCGCAAAAGGCCGAAACATTTTACCCAAAGCCAATAAGCATCAAGAAGCATCAACAAAACAAAACATCAATCAACACCAAGGTAATCTGGTTGGTGCTTTTTAGTAATTTAACCATCTTGAAAAATGATGGAGTTCGTCAATGGGAAGGATGACATCCCATATACAATAGACAATAAAACATGTTTGAAATGGAAAAATAAAAAAATCTTCAAAAAAAAAAACAAGCTCAGCTCACCAGTGACTCACCAGGTCACTGTAAGCTTCATCAACCCATCTTGGCAGCGCTATACAACAGAGCTCCGCCGGTGGCGTCACATGCCCTGCCAACTGCGCAAGCTCCTGGAGCAAGCCGCGGCCAGGGCGCTCCGGCGTCGCGAAGAACAGCGCCCACAAACTGTGGCGATGCATCGAGGTTTCTTCGATGAAAGCGTCCAAAACACCTGGATTTCGGATGGGGAAGTTGGGATTCGTCTTGGGCATATCATGAAAATCATGATTGATATCATATATGAATTCCATATATATATATATATATGTGGGAGAAAATATGTTTCAGATTATTGGGATATCATTGCTTCATATGGGAGTGTTTGTTGTAATATTATTGTGGCATGTAATAGATGTTCGACAACAAATGCCAAGAATATGATTGGGTTTCAGATTGGGTCCCCAAAAACAATGCTAAGGAAGAATCGAAATGGTACCCTCTGGTAAACTAACATAACTATGGAAAATCACATTTTTTTATGGGTAAAAATCCGCGAACTAAATCACCATTTGATAACTAGCTATGTTGGTTTACCAGGGGGTATATCATCATATATACCATTAAATCCCATTTTTAATGCCATTGAATCACCATCATATATCCCATTAAAACACCATTTTCATGGGTATACATAGCTATGGGTAAATATCATTTATTGAAAAGATAGACGCCTGACAGTCATGGTGATAAAAATAGGCTCGGTTCCATGTGGGACAACGTGCGACGAAAAAACGTGTGATCTTATGCGACGTGTGCGGATCGGTTTCTATTACAATGGTACAAAGTGGGGCCCCCTAGATAGCTAAGTTGGTGAACATAACTCCAATAACTATGGTTTATGGTACTTATATCTATAGTTAATGGGGTTTATAAACCATCTTATAACTAGGGGGCCCCACCTTGTAGGGTAGCCCTAGGACTTTCATCTGGTAAATTAACATGACGACCCTGGCAGTCATTGGGGTTGGAAGATTAGTGAAACCATAAAAACTAGCCTATTTTCAGGGTCGAACTGTTGAGAAAAAACAAGAGGGTATCATCTATTTTCAGAAAGGACTTTCCATATGGTTTATTAACCATCCAGCGATAATTTGGGTACCCCCATTTAGATATGAATACTTAAACACTCTTGGAACACTGAAAAATCTCTTAGTGGACAAACATTGTCGAACTCAGATCAGAATCCAGGAGACGCATTTGAATTATCAGGAACAGTATGTTCATCAAATTACTCTATTGGAACATATGGCAGCGTGTCAAAACCTTGTACCCCTGGTGAACATCAACATAGCTGGTAAATGGATGTTCATCCCACTAAAAATGGTACTTATAGGTATTGATCCATAGCCATATTGGAACACTGAAAAATCTCTTAGTGGAACACTTGACTCTGAATTTCTATTCATTTTAGATACAATGTGAGGCCCCCAAGATATCTAAGTTGGTTAACAAAAGCCCCAGTAACTAGTTCGTTATAAGTACCATAAACCATAGTGACATTGGAGTTATTTGCACCAACTTAGATATCGAACGGGGGCCTCACATTGTATGAATACCATAGAAAACTATGGTTAAATACATAAATATCTATGGATTAACTGACTGGTTTAACTGACTGGTTGAACTGACTGGTTGAACTGACTGGTTTATAGTGATGATAATCCATGGTGTAGAAAACTGACTGGTTTTTCATATGTTTTTTTCTTTTTTATAGTGATGATAATCCATGAATAGTGATTTATAAACAATCTCTGGTTAAATAAATCTATGGTTCAATAAATCTCTATATGAATATGGTTTATCTGATCTATGGTTTATGTTGAACTATCAAACTGGTTTTTCTATGGTTTTGTTGTATGGTTTTGTTATGGTTCTGTCTACTTGGAGGATAGTGATGATAATCCATGAATAGTTTTTCATATGTTTATAATCCATTTTAGCTATGATTGTTTTAAACTGCTCAATGCACGTCATCTTCGGGCTCATCATCCAAGTAGGATGGAGACAACGAATTTACCACCAACTGCTTTCAATGTAGGGTGGTTGTTATTGGCTAAATTTAGGAATAACAATAACCATCAACTAAAGCATTTTATGGGATCTTAATTGTTTTGTTTTTTTTTAAAGTTAAAATGAAAACTCCATGAACATCGCATGAACATCCCATAAACATATCATATAAAATCCAAGCGTAAATGCAAGAACAATCTCTGAGATCTTCAACGCTGATGAACAAAAAATAATCCAAGGAATCCAGTAGCCCTATCCACCCAGTGGTTTCGCAACTCATTATCTTCATTACCCTCTGGTAAACTAACATATAACATCATATAACTATGGAAAGATCCACCATTTTTCATGGGTAAATCCACAATAAATAGCCATTTTCAATAGCTTTTTGTATGTTTAAAAGAGGGTATTTCATCGCAAACGGGGTCTACCCCAGTTATGGACCAATCAAAAAATCCTACAAACACCTGGACCCAAATCTGGAGTCATCACTCTTTTACCATACCACTAGCTTTATGATCATCAACAACGGAAACACACATTCGAGTTGAACTCAGAAACCCACTTTTTCTGGACAAAAAAAATCTGTTTTTTTTTCAGTTCATCGTATTTCGCCTTTTGGTACTTAGATGGGCCATGGAGTTAGTTAACTAGTTAGTAACTGGGGTTATAACACCCTATATCCCAATTACAAGCCATTTACTAACTAGGAAACTAACTCCATGGCCCATCTAAGTACGACTCCGAAAAAAGACCTCCCCACCTTCCGCGTCCAGCTTGCTGCTGATACTGGTCTCCTGATGGTCACCATCAATGACCTCTTTCCATGCGGAAGTGCTGCTCTGAAGCGGTTGCATCCTTGGGACCCAGATTGGGACCCAGATTGGGACCCAGATTGGGACCCAGATTGGGACCCAGATTGGGACCCGGCCTGGTAAACTGTTGCATAAGGAATGTCTATTGACTTGTTAAGAATTTGTCATTTCTTGCAGGGTATCTGGCTGATTGGCAATGTTACCCTCTGGTAAACTGTTACATAACGAACTGGAAAGATCCACCATGCTATCAATGGCTAAATCCACGAACTTTCGACTGGGCCATTTTCCAGTTCGCTATTTTGACATAACCAGAGGGTACCCAGATTCCGTGAAGCTGATGTTCTAGGGACCCAATGGTTTCCCCATTTCATGTGGCTTCCCAAAACAAGTAGACACATCATCAATTGAGCAACGTCTACTTAGATGGACCATGGAGTTAGTTAACTAGTTAGTAACTGGAGTTATAACCCCCTATATCCCAATTATAAGTATAAGCCATTTACTAACTAGTTTTCCCTAACTCCATGGCCCATCTAATTAAATTAGTGGCTGCGGTATTGGTCCCATATCAAAACACTATCCAGAGTTGATGGGAATAAACACATCTTCAGCAAATTCAGTGTTCTTACCCTCTGGTAAACATACAAAAAACTATGGAACATCACCATTTTTCATGGGAAAATTCACGAACTAAATGGTGATGTTCCATAGTTATGTTAGTCATTTCCAGAGGGTAACACCTAACTTTCAATAGACAAATTGATCTAAATCATTGGCTCAGCAAATTCAGGGCTGGTAAGTATTGTGTGACAAAAATCCAGTTAAATCGTGGTTCAATCGTCCTTGTTCATACTTAAAATCTCCATGTGAAACATGGGTTGCAACTTACGTTTGATTTCTACATCGTGAAATCATCAGCAAGTATCCATTGCCAATCAGCCAGATACCAAAAGACTAAAGGATTAGTTTGTACCCATCCAGTTGGTTGACCTACCCTCTGGTAAACTAACATAACTATGGAAAATCACCATTTTCAACAGATGTTTGTATGTTTACCCATCTAAGATTGACCTAGTGTCAGAGCCACCAGGAATGAAGCCAATGAAGAGACACAGTGAGCCTCTTGAGTGGAAGACCTTGGAAATCAGGAAACTGCTGCGGGGATGTTGGATGCCTTAAGGCTTGAAGGAGTGGTTAATTATAGGGAATGTGATGACAACAGCACGGCTGTGGCCCATCAACCAGTATAACCAATTACTAATTACCATGTTACCCCCTATCAACATACACAAAGATGTGAAGAACCCACTAATTACATACCAGTTTCCCAAGAAAACCGTTGGTTTTCCACATCTTTTTGCATGTTTACCCCATGTTTAGTTAATAGTTAATCAGGTATGGGTTGATAGTTGTTCAACTATGGTTGTTGTTGAGACTTAGTTGATAGTTAGTACTTAGCCTTCGGCTATAAAAGGGATAGCCCTTCTATAGGCGAGGTTATCTTAACCCCACTAAACACTTTGTAAATGGAGAACCAAGTAACCAACAAAAATTGTGATCTAACTAAGAAAACACTGGAAACAACCATCAAAATTAAGCACTTTATTGATTTAACCATGGAACATGATAGCCTGTGCTGATGGAAAATCCCCGAGTCGCAACTGTAGTTTTTTTTATCGCTGGGAAAATCAACCTTGGGAGATTTTGGGAGATCTTCCGGCCTTCCGGCCATGTTTGATGACACCGGAGGGCAAACGGATTCTAAGTTTGAAATTCATGGTATGTTTTCCTATGTTTTCTCCATGTTTCAAACATATATCTGGGTAAACTATAATATATTTCACTCACCTGAATTGTAAGGCCATAAAAGGGGATGATTCCCCTTACTAACTATGATTATAGTGAGGGAGAACAGGCTTTGGTCGTGATGAAATTTACCCAGATATATCGACTTCACCAACAAGAACAAATCCCAGAAAAAAAACATCATTTACAGCGAAATCCAATAAGATCCCCGAAAAATGGCTGATAAATCATCCACCACCCATGGGTTTTTGTAGGTTTTTTGGATGTTGTTTGCAGGTTTTCGCAGGGTTTTGTAGGTTTTTTGTAGGTTTTTTTGCAGGTTTTTGTAGGGTTTTGGAGGGTTTTGCAGTTTTTTTGTATGTTTTTGTAGGTCCATAGGTCAAGTTACAAATGGTTGACCGCTGCTGCGATCAGATTGGCATCGCTGGCTGCTTGAGCCAAGCGCGATCGATGTAGATCCGAGCCCACCAAGCGTTCACCCAGAGAGAAGCCGCCGCCTAAATCCTGAGAGGAGGTATCAACTGGTAAAATTTAGAGTAAGGTTTAACAAATTGGTAAACTAACATAACTAATTTGAGTAAACCAAATGATGGTTATAACTATGAAATTCCCATTGAGAGGTGGTATCAACTGGTTTCAACCATGACCTGTGGATGTCAACATTTTAGTTGATTGTAGTTGATTATAGAGTTTATTCCATAGTTAATGGTCGATGCTAGTTGATTGTAGTTGGTTATAAGTATGATATAACCAACTATATATGGTAGGTACAACTGGTTTCAACCACCCTCTGGATGTAGACATTCAGTGTAAACTAACATACCCTCTGTATTTAACATAACCATGGAAAATCCCTTATAAATGGAGGTTTTAATGGGAAAATCATCTATAAATGGGCCATTTTAGTGTAAACATTTAAAAACCCTCTGGATGTAAACATTTAGTGTCACCCAGATGCGAACCATGCTGCTGGAGTAGGTAAATATTCCAGCAACATGGAGCATCTGGGATAACTAATTTTGGTAAACCAAATATATGTTTAAACAATTAGTAAACTAACATAGCTAATTGGTAAATCAAATGTTTAACCATTAGCCTCTAACAGTAAACATTTATAAACTAACTAATGGTTGAAACTATATAACAGATTGGTAAACTAGCATATTGGTAAAAATTAGAGTAAGCTTTAACGGATTGGTAAACTAACATAACTAATTTTAGTGTAAACATTTATAAACCAACTGGATTCAGCATTTATAGGAAACATAACGAACATAACTATGGAACATCACCATTTTTAATGGGTAAATCAACGAACTAAATGGCAATGTTCCCTAGCTGTTTGTATTTTTACCAGCGGGTATCCAACAGAGGATATTAGAGGACAATGACTGTAATGGCTGGATAATGTTGGAAAATTGGATAATACAATGTGAGGCCCCCGTTCGATAGCTAAGTTGGTTTATAACTCGAATAACTATGGTTTATGGTACTTATAGCTATAGTTATTGGGGCTTTTGTTAACCAACTAACATCACTGGGGGGCCTCACATTGTATCCATCTATTGCCATTCACCAACCATAGAAATCCATAGGATATGTTAATCTGGTTGGTGGTTTCAACCTACCCCTCTGAAACATGATGGAGTTCGTCAGTTGGGATGATGAAATTCCCAATATATGGAAAAATAAGGTGAATTATAGATACTTTAAGCCATATCTAAAATTAATATATGGAAAAATAAAAAATATTCCAAAACACCAACCAGGTAGGGTTAATCTTATAACTGGGGTGAACTAACCTACCTGCATGACGTGGGATGATGTACCCCCATGACTATGGAAACCCCCATGACTAACTAGGCGTATGGTAGATCTATATCCCTACAGGATGGTGCCCCCCCAGTTATATGTTGGTGAGGTACCCCCAAATCATCCATAATATAACCCATAGGATCCACATATGCTATATATGGTAACATTTACCATCAATATACCTCCATATACCCCCAATGTTAGCATATATACCATACATGGATCCTACGGGTAATGGGTATGTAATTCCCTTCATCATCAGAGGTGTTCCTCAAAAGCCATGGAATCCAAAAAAACAATTACTTTACTTCGTGTGATCCCCACCATGACATTTATACATGTTCTTACTGGCACATCTTCTGGCATTCTATCTGACATATCTTCTCTTCTGGCATTCTATCTGGCATATCTTCTGGCATTCTATCTGGCATATCTTCTGGCATTCTATTTGGCATTCTATCTGGCATATCTTCTGGCATATATTCTGACATATCTTCTGGCATTCTATCTGGCATATCTTCTGGTATATCTTCTGGCATATCTTCTGGCATTCTATCTGGCATATCTTTTGGCATATCTTCTGGCATATTATCTGGCAAATCTTCTGGGATTCTATCTGGCATATCTTCTGGCATATGTTCTGGCATTCTATCTGGCATATCTTCTGGCATATTTTCTGGCATCTTCTACCTGGCATATCTTCTGCATTCTATCTGACATTTCTACTACATGAGGTCCGGCAGGGAACACTTGGCTACTCGCGGTTGAGGTCCGGCAGGGAACACTGGGCGTGGATGGTCGTGGTTGAGGTCCGGCAGGGAACACTGGGCGGGGATGGTCGTGGTTGAGGTCCGGCACGGAACACTGGGCGTGGATGGTCGTGGTTGAGGTCCGGCAGGGAACACTGGGCGTGGATGGTCGTGGTTGAGGTCCGGCAGGGAACACTGGGCGCGGATGGTCGTGGTTGAGGTCCGGCAGGGAACACTGGGCGTGGGTGGTCGTGGTTGAGGTCCGGCAGGGAACGCTGGGCGTGGGTGGTCGTGGTTGAGGTCCGGCAGAGAACACTGTGGATCGCGGGTCGCAGTTGAGCCAGGACGACGAGGACGACGAGGACGACAAGGACGACAAGGATGACAAGGAGGACGAAGAGGAGGAGGAGAGGAGGACGAGGCAGGAGGAGGCGGAGGAGGAGCAGGAGGAGGAGGCAACTGACATAAAATCTAACAACCCTCACCTGGCAGGTGGGGAAAAACATGCACAACTCGCCAAGTCTCGGGATTTGTGGATTTAACCAACAATCGATCCAGGGATATTAGATGGGATACAACGGTTGGTGGTCAAAAAACCATGGTTTTATATGGCTTTAATATGGTTTAATATGGATAATAATGGGATAATAATGGGATAATAATGGGATAATAATGGGAAAAATAATACTGGTTGGTGGTGCAATGTGCCCATCTTGAAAAATGATGGAGTTCGTCAATGAGAAGGATCATCCCATATAGAAAATGGAAAATAAAAAATGTTTGAAACCAACAGCCAGGATATATCAAGTCGACTAATTAGCCAATGAACTCCATAATTGTCTATCATCTATTTTTTTAAGGTAATCTTCTCCCAAGTCTCATCCATTTTTCATCCATACCAATATATTATAGCATATATTATACGTATATATATATATTATTTATATATACACGATATGTGTCTACCATCATTTTTTCTCTAACATGGGTGTTTCTGAAAATAGGGGATCCCAAAGTCACCATGGGTTTCCGAAGTGATGGTCGTCCATGACGACTGGATGATTTGGGGTACCCCCATGACCAAATGGAAACCTCCACGTCAGTTCTGTTTCTACCAGATGTTCACATCAGTTTCTCCAAGTCTCAAATGGCTAGGAAACTCCTACAGACCTACCAATTTATAACCATCAATTATTCATTAATTGATTACTTCTTGGGTCTAACCACTAAAAAAACCCTCCAAACATCTCCAAACCGTTCCCTCCATGTAGCATAGCCAAGTCTCCGCAAGGACCTAATAATCGTAGATAATAGAAATATTGGGTGTTTAATAAGTTTAATAGATGAGAGTCACTGAAATCTTCGACCAAATATGTTCAACTAACAAATTTCATCCATTTCTCATGCCAATACCTATACCAACATAATTCAAAATATATTTCGCATATCCATGGAAAATGGCCCATTTATAGATGGTTTATCTATTAAAAATGGTGATTTTCCATGGCTATGTTAGTCATAATCAGATGGTAATGGTCATATAAAAGCCAAACAAAACCGCTCCCTCCAGCATTTCCACCAAAGTAGGGCCCCCGTTCGATAGCTAAGTTGGTGAACATAACTCCAATGTCACTATGGTTTATGGTACTTATAACGAACTAGTTACTGGGGCTTTTGTTAACCAACTTATAACGTTTGGGGGCCCCACATTGTATAGATTTGCTGTTTGTTTTTGTGGACAATATTGGACAATCCAAATAAACCGGACAATAATCCGATAAATCACATGTTTAATGGGTAAAATCACCTACAATCCAATGAATCCAATAATCCAATAGCTATGGTATTAATAGGTATTGATTCATAGCCAAGTCTCATCCGCAATGACACCCGCCTCCAATTCGCCCCCGAACGCGATCTGCGGTAAGTGCAGCTGACAGATGGCCGAGAGCACCGCTGTCTGCAGCTGCGACAGTTCCTCCGGCACCGGAAGTGACGGCGACTCGTCAGAGGACGTGCTGGGTGCCTGGAAAAAGGGGCGGATGCTGAAGCAGTATACCCTCTGGTAAACTAACGTACCTATTGAAAATTGCCATTTATAGTTGGTTTACCCATTAAAGAGGCTAATTTTCCATAGTTATATTAGTTTACCAGAGGGTACCCTCTGGTCAAACGAAGAGTTTTCTAGGTAACCTATATCCCATGACGGATCCATGGTGCTGCTATATATGGTAACATGGATCCCATCAATATACCTCCATATACCCCCTTTATGTTAGCAGGATGATGAAATTCCCAATACTTTGATGGGCCATGGAGTTAGTTAACAAAACTAGTTAGTAGCCATGGCTTATTTCATTGGGATTTTTTTGGGTTTATAACTCCAGTTACTAACCAGGTAGCTAATCCTATGGCCCATCTAAGTACCCTCTGGTAAACTAACGTACCCTCTGGTAAACCAATGGTGTTTTAATGGGATATATGATGGTGATTCAATGGCATTTAATGGGATTTAATGGGATAGATGATGATATACCCTCTGGTTTTTACATACAAAAAGCTATTGAAAATGGCCATAGAAATAGTTGGTTTACCCATTAAAAAGGCTGATTTCCCATAGTTTTTTGTATGTTTACCAGAGGGTACCCTCTGGTCAAACGAAGAGTTTTTTGGAAAATCGCCCATTTGAAGAGGTAAACCAACGAACTAAATCACCATGTTCAATAGCGTTCAATTACCAGAGGGTATAAGCTGAGGCCCAAGTTGACGAAATCGCGAGATGTTGACGCACTTCTAACTTGGTTAACTACGGATAACTACGGTAGTTTATGTGGGAGCCTCACCTTGTACCCTCCGCTGTCATCAAACGTGGCTGGCTCGGAAAATCTCCCGGAACCAAAATGGAGGTTTAGTTCGCTGGGAATGCATGAGGAAGTGTCCTGCAACTCATATTTGATGACCGGATGGTAAATGTATGTAAAATTCGGGTGATGCTGAGCTATTGAGTTCCAAATGTTCCCAAGCCCCGCCTTGGCGCGCTCCTTCGCAGCCTCGTTACGCCAGCGCTTCTCGCATGCTGCGAGTCCCTGGGCATCGGCGTGTCGGGGTGTTGCATGATGCAAACAAATGATGCGGGCAGACTGAGGCTGCAGCGCTGGCGGTCTTGTTGGACTCCAGCTCGGGCAAGAAGGTACCACGGCGAGGGCGCGGTGCCTGCACGGCCAGGACCAGGAAAGTTTGCTTTTAAAAAAGACCCTGTCAGCGACGCTGCCTTCTTCTTGCGCGAGCCGCCCAAGGACTTGGTGGAGCTCCACACTGTGTGAGGCACCTGACAGGTGGCAAGCAACCTATACCCGGATTAATAACCTTGGTTAGCAGGTCCCCTAAGTGGGCTTATCCCATACATGTGTGTATATATATATATTATACACGTACTATCACGTACTATTATTAAAAATTATAGCTAGATGTAAATATGTGTATATACACGTGCGATTATATGTACAAATAAGTTATCATCCCATCCCAGTTACCAAGCAGTTGCCAAGCAGTTGCCAAGGGGGGTGATCCTCCAAGCAGCTAGAAAATCAACCATTTATGTCCATGATGATCCCATATATCTGGCTGATTTGGAAAATTCATGAAGCTGAAAGTAGCTGAAACTTGCGACCGTTTGGGGATGATTCCTCTTATACGTGAGGTCACTATAACCCAAAGGTTGAGATGTTTAGCCATTTTGAAGTACATGCGGTTGGGAATCAACAAAACCTGGAATCCGCAAAATCTACATGATAAAACCCAACCAACAGAGATTATACGAGTACGATTTTAACGTGAACAACAAGAATAAGAGCATCATTCTAAAAATGAGGGAGGCGAGTAAATCGCTGGACTGCTGCTTTCAACCCGTCGCAAAAGTATGCCCATCATTTGGGATTCGTCCAGACTTTTTCAACTGGACAAGAGAACACATACTCCGGAACGTTAAAGTTGACAAATTTCACGGGAACATGTCAAAACCCATTGAGACGCCGTTGGATCAGGAAGTTGAACAAGTTGACCAAAAACAAACCAAATCCCCATGGGACGCCGGTGACCAAAAAACTTTATCTTTTCAACTTCTGTTGTGTTCAAAACCTGGAAACACATTGTGGACGCACATCTCAAAACATTATAAATTGTACTAAGTTGTTACAAAAATATCAAAAACACATTGGGACGCTAATGACGAACTCATTTTATATGATATCATTATATAACCAAAACTTCTTCCACCATTGGGTTCCACAAGCGGTTTCGCTTTCAACCTGCAAGCAGCAGCAGCTGCTGCCCTCGCATTTTGCTTACGTCTTTGTCGGTTTCGGTGCCTTGACGAATCGCTGTTCGCGATTGGATTTATGAGCTGACAACCAAGCCTTGCGTCCAGCCTTGCTAGACAACAGGCCTCCCTTTATGACTTCTTTGTTGAACACGCTCCAAAGAGGATTCCCTTTGCAAATCTTAGACTTCAAAGAGGCAACATAGTGCTCAGCAACTGGCTGTACAGTGTCACTGTCGCACGCTGGAAAAGAAGCGACGATGTATTGGACACATCCTTCGTCATTACCGATATCAATTTCCTCTTCTGGGCATGGCGCAGGCTCGTGCGCAGGCTCCTGGGTTGCCCCTGAAGTTTTGCTTTGCTTGGCGGCAGGTTGGGGCACAGGTTCTCCTTGCCCGCCCGGAATTTCTGCCGATTCAGCTTTACTTTTTCTTTTTCGCAATGCCAGGGTGAGGTCATCCACCTGGTTCAGCAATTCTTTTTCCTTTTCAGACACCGCAGGAGGTTCAAACGTTGGATTGTTTTTCCATCCAGACCGCCATCCAGACTTGTGCACCTTGTAATCTTCCTCTTTGTAGGCATCATTTGGCTTTCCGCAGGTGAAGCAGAGTTTCATGTTGCTAGCCAACATCTGTCCACAGCCAGTGCACTTGGACTTCGAAGGCGAAACATTCTGCAAAATTGCCAAGGCTGTGGTGGAGGTCTGCTGCGCCTCTTCAGTGCGCACTGTGCTGAAAATTTCTGCAGCCCTTTCGACAAACAAGATGTTCCTGTCCCACTGCTGGCCTGACGCTACCCCAATGCGCCTCCAGCTAATCTCAGCCATTTTCTCAGACAAAGATGTGGGGAGGAACGAATGAATTGCACGTAAAGCACCCAACAGGGAGAGCTTCTCATTCTTGCTGCTCCAATGTTGCTTGAACTTCTTCCAGCTGTCTGACATGGATTGATGAGCATTTTGGTCCAATGCCATCAAGCAACGGGTAGTATAGCTCGGAAGATAAAACAACCTTATATTCAGCTTCAGGCACACTTGCACTAGACCAACAGACAAGTGGAGGAGGGATCCTCCTCCACTATCAAGGACTAGGCATAGCGCATTGTCCTCAGGAATGTGGTGTTGCTCCCGTGCAACCTTTCCGAAGCACTCCTGGACAAAGTAGGCAAAACTTTCGCTCGTGTTGGAGCCACCTTCGTTGCCCCAAAAGTAGGCACCAGGGCAAGCGACAGAGAAGTCGGGATGCACACGCTTGTTTGGACAAACTATGCCCACTGGGTAAGAGCTTCCAGCAAGCGGAAGAAAGGAGCAAAGCGTAATGTGTTCCCAACCTGTTTCTGGCTTCTGGCCAACAGCTTTGGAACCCTTGGGGACCACTGCGCGGTATGTGGAATCTGTACGTTGAGAAAATCCTTTCTCGTCGGTACAGACTAATCTTCTTGCCTCCGTTGGAATGATGGTCTTGGATTCATCCATGATTCCGATTTCGACGAGCAAGTCTTCTAGCCGATTGATGGCCTGCGTCACCACCGCTGGGGTGCAAGAAGAGTGCTCGGGCAAAGTTCTGGACCGTAGGTTACGAACCTCCAACCATGATGTCTTAGGGCAAGTAGCCTTCACCCAGTCCTTGAATGCCCGCCATGCTGCCGAGACATCGTAGATGTGACCCATCTCCTCGACCCTTGCCAAGGCTTCCCCAGCAGACAAACCATGCTCAAAGATACCTTGCTTCTCCATCTGCAGGATGGTGACGGCTTGCCTGACAGATTGCGAGGGCACAGACTAGGCAAATAAACAACTCTCCCAAAACTATGGTAAAAGTTGGAAGCAGCAAAACAAAGCTTATACAAGGGGAAGGTGCTGACATTGTGGAACACTCAAGCCTTGCCCCGTCTTGGCCATGTACTCGATGTATCGCAGCAAGTCGCGCCGTTCGTGCTCTGTCATCTTAAGCGCCGGCGAGCGACCAGTCCTGAAAGGTGCAGGGCATGTGGCTGGAACGCCGCCGGAACCCACATGAATCTTCACTTGGTTGAGCTTCTTCCGGCTCATATGCAAAGATTCCAAGCAACCCCCAGCATCCAAATCGGTTCTCTTGACCTTGCCAGCTTGCAGGAGTAGAAGGAACTTGCCATAGAGTTCCCATCGCTGTTGGTCGTGCTGCAATCGCACCTCGTGAGTCGCAGAAATGTCTCCGTATTCTTGCAAAAGAGTCTCTGCACTGTAGTCCTTCCATGTAATCGATATGTAAAAAGGAAACGTGAAGCTCAAACCAAAAATCAGGGGGCTAGCACAAAAAATTAAACACTGTGACTGCGCATGGTCCTCATCGATGTGCAGCATGTCCGAACCGAAGGAACTTTCATCAGGTGCAGAAGCAGCAGCAACAAGAGGCTCAATTTCCGGCGCTTTTGCTGGAGCAGGTAAATCAGGGTGTTGGCGCTGGAACATCTGTTGCCTGAATCTCTGCTTGTCATGATCTGAGAACTCATTCTTCCATCTATGGTGATAAGTAGACCGTGACATTTTCGCAGACCCATCAAGGACTGCTTGCACCCGCGCAAACCAATTCATCTCCGACTCCCGGGACAGCTTGACCCAGCCACGCTCAGGAGCTGCATGCTCGACAGTGGCAGCCTGGAACTGCACGCCAGAGCATTCAGCTGCTGCAGCCAGAGCCATCAGTTGCGGCAAAGCTTCCGCAACCTCGGGCATGTGTTCCTGCATCTCAGCGTGGGCTTGACGGCAATCTGGGCAAAGATTTTCATTGCTGGATCCCACCGCATTCTGGCAGTTAGCACACTTTCGCTGCCTAGCGGCAAGCTCCTTGTCAAAACATGCCTGGCACCAAAGAGGTAAGACGCTCTTGCAATTCATGTCCACATGCTCATGGCAACCCTCACATTGGAATGTGTCGAGCGGCGGCGAAGCAGGCGGAGGTAGAGGTGGTGGTTCTCCTGGCACCATGTGATAGGAATGGCAATGTGGAGCCAAACTAACTCAAACAAAACCTGTTGAACACATTGTTTTTTTGTTAATGCTAGAAGCGGTTTCGAACGACGTCCGAACGACGTCCGAACGACGTATCGAACGACGTCGGGGGATGCGAAAACCCAGACCCCAGTCCTTTCGGGACTTCGGGTTGCTTAGAGTCGGCCGAAACTAAAGCACCAGTTGCAGGAGCAACTAATGGAGGCTTGCCGGCCATAGCCCGTGCCAGGATTGCCCTAATGTCCAAATCATCTGCACCATCTGGTATGGTCAGCTTCCAGGCGTCAATCTGTTCCAAAACTTCATGCTGCGGCAAGCGTATAACCTTGGAGCTGGAGAGCTTCAGTGGAGGCGCCATTGGGCCACTAAGTGCATGAATCACGAAAATCGGCTTCAATACTTCATGCTTGTCTGCAGCAATGCGAGGTCAATGCTCCTAGCCTCTTCTCATGGATTGCTCTTATTAACTACAGTCAGCAGCATTGTACTGCCAACATTTTCTTCATCCTTGTGTGAAACTGATGTTGCGGAAATACAATGCAGACTTCAGCAACACATGAACACTTTGGAACGCCAAGCTTTTCTGACAACAAGAGACTGGAAGACAAGAAGGACAAATCCGCAATGCACTACCGCACTCCAAAGCACTCAGAGCTGTTGATGAAAATCATATATCTATCCTCTGTTGGAATTCCCTACTGTGGGCGACTGTGGGCCCGTAGACATTCGAAATACTGTGTGCAGGAATTCTTTTTATCTCATGAATGACTGAACTCGAAACGGAGGTGTACCCCAAGACCTCCTGCAACAAAAGGATCCGTGCTTTCACGGCCCCTAAACGGAGGCAGAAGCAGCACTGGTACATTTGTAGCAACCGCACTTGTCTGCCTCGCCTTTGTTGGCTCGAACCCTTGCAGACACAACTACAACAGCTTTGATCACACCCGATGACCGCAACAGCTCGACTGAGCGAGAACACTGGAGAAGACGGGTAGCTTGGTAACAACAGTAACAACTACCCCCTTTGGTCTTCGTACGCTTTCCCTCACTACAGTAGCACCATGCACAGCTATGCTTCTTCGCATTGCAAACCTTGCAGGCCAGCACTTCGGCAGGCACTTTGGACGGCACTGCGCGCTTGGACGTTGGCTTCATTGTCTTCAACTTTGCAAATGCATCAGAGTGCTGTTGCTGCACGAATCTTGCGAAGTCCCCTTGGCATTGGTCCTTAGAGCCATCCGGAGTGGCAGCAAGACACACTTGGCACACAACCTTCTTGGCACAAAACCTTCCCTGTGTGCATGGAAACCTCATGACGAATGAGCTTGCCATCGGCTTCATTATCATGAAAAGGCCGCAGCAGCATAATCTCAAATACTAGGATGGCAAAAAGAAGATGATGTGGCAGAATAGTATGCGTCAGTGACTGTTTCTTTGCTCGTTCGTTCCTTTGTCTGCATCTATATATATATATATACATATGTGTGTGTATGTGTGCTTATGCGCTTGTATATATGTATGACTGTATGACTATATGATTATATTTGCGTATATACGCCTACGCGGCAAGGACGCGTGGACAGCAAGCAAAGGGGGCGGAGGAAGGATGGGAGGGATAGGAGACACACACACGCGCAAACACACCCGGCACCTTGTAGACCGAGGTCGACCAAGTCCTTGCCCACGTAGAAGTCCGCATCGTACCTGGAGTTGCTGGGGGGAAGGGAGAAGGGGGAGAAAAGATGAAGCAAGCAACGAGGGAGAAGCAGCATGCGCAAAAAGGGCGCTCGCATATTATACAATATGGTGCTAAATGATATGGCAATATCAAATTATAGTGATATTATACGATAAAAATCAACATACTACAAACATCAAATATGATCAAAAGCGATAATTCAGGACAATGATAATGATCAAAAGGTAATGTAAAAAAACGTGCTAATACAATATTCTATAAACAGAGAATTACGTGTTACAAAATACAGTAAATCAAGCTGATACAATATCTATGTGTCTGAGGTCAGTGTGCTATAGATCACATCCGCTGAACTCTTGGAATCTTTACCTTTTGATGTTTCAGAACATCAAGCGCCAATACAAAAACTATATACTTTATTTCGGGTGATCCCCACCCTGACGGGAGGAAAATGAGAAAATGAGAAATGTCACGTTTATGCTGGTTAAATAAAAAAAAGTTGCGTGTGTAACATACTTGGCTACAGAAAGCTTGTATTGACTAAAATTCAGGGGCACTAGCTCCTCATATGCATCATGCTAGCAAATGATTTCAAACTTGTTTTCCCATGTAACCCTGCTAAATTTCTTTGTCCTTACCCCCAGAGGCTTCAAGATTTGCCTGGCTTAAATTCTTAGCTGGCTGTAGCCAGTGGGCACTAGCCCAGAGATTTTTTTTGGCTGGCTGCGCGGTACATCATTCTTTTTGGCATGCTATCTGACATTCTCTCTCGCATGTGTTCGGGTCGAGGCGTGGCCCAGCAGCATCCAGAGCTGGCAGAGGAGGAGAACAACAAGACAGCGGTGAGGAGGAGAAGAAGTGAGTGAGTAGTGGGTCAAGAGTGAGGAGTTGCACCTGTGTTAAAAATCAAGAGACCCTCACCTGCCAGCTGGGGAACAAATCAAGAATGCACTGGTGAGCCACAAACCCTAAACAACACAGACCACAAACTCACCCAGCTGTTGGTCACTGTTTCTTTGGTCTAGAATATAGAACCTGCAGTTGAAATCCACCATTGAACCCATACTACCCCCGAATGCAGTGGTGGCACCGATGCCACACAATGATCCGAACTCAAATCGACACCACGGCGTTCAGTGCAGCGAGCTGTCTTCTCTGCAGATGCTGGATCATCAGCACACAGCCGTTTTTTCACAGGAGTCTGCATGGATTGTTTCCGAGCTATTTGCCTTGAACCCCAAATCCTATTTCAAGAATGCAGCTTCCAATCGAGAGCCAGTGTTTCAATTTCATGCAGAAGACTCACATCATGAATCTAAACATCATCGCATCGTGGGGACAATGAATACCAACCTAACTGCGATGTCAGTCTAAATTACAATCAGTGCCAAACCCATGAGAAATTCAACTAATTGAATTAACTAACTCACAAAACACAAGCAGGACGCGATTTCGGCCAACTTTGGCAAATTCACCCGCCCAACTAATACGCTCATATTGTTGCATTCGTTCAACTTTAACATCCTAGAGTATCTGAAGCTACCAACCTTAGTTCGACATGAATCCAATGAAAATGCAGAAAGAACACAGCTGTGGATATGATTACAAAGTGGGGTATAGAACTGAAGAACGAATGTGGAGAGCAAAACTTGCCCGCTCTCAGTCAGTTTCTTCCAAAAAAGATCCAACGGGTTGTGACCTCAAGTACTGAACCCCACTACATGGTGCCAACGCCTGTAAGAGGCCGTGTCGGTGATGACATCAGACAATCACAGGATGATGGTGGACATGTCCGAAACTGTAGTACACTGTAATAATTTGCACGTGCTTATTTTTGCTAGCGGACCGTTTACCGGCCCACGTTTATGGGGTGGGGTGGGGTTGGGGTGGGGTTGGGGTGGGGTATTAACGTACCTTGCAGTTGCTTTGTCACGCACTTGCTACGCCACTACTCTTTACTTTGCACTTTCTTCGTCACGCACTTGCTACGTCACTTGTAGTGACGTTTCAGTTGCTTCGTCACGCTCTTGCTACGTTTGTGGATATTGTTTGGGGCGGGTTGGGGGTGGGTGTGGGTGGGGTATTAACGTACCTTGCAGTTGCTTTGTCACGCACTTGCTACGCCACTACTCTTTACTTTGCACTTTCTTCGTCACGCACTTGCTACGTCACTTGTAGTGACGTTTCAGTTGCTTCGTCACGCTCTGCTACTTTGTGGATATTGTTTGGGGTGGGGTTGGGGTGGGGTGGGGTGGGGTATTAACGTACCTTGCAGTTGCTTTGTCACGGTTGCTACGCCACTACTCTTTACTTTGCACTTTCTTCGTCACGTGCTACGGGTAGTGACGGTTCAGTGCTTCGTCACGCCTTGCTACGTTTGTGGAATTGTTTGGGGCGGGTGGGGTGGGGTATTAACGTACCTTGCAGTTGCTTTGTCACGCATTTGCTACGCCACTACTCTTTACTTTGCACTTTCTTCGTCACGCACTTGCTACGTCACTTGTAGTGACGTTTCAGTTGCTTCGTCACGCTCTTGCTTTGTTTGTGGATATTGTTTGGGGTGGGGTTGGGGTGGGGTGGGGTGGGGTATTAACGTACCTTGCAGTTGCTTTGTCACGCATTTGCTACGCCACTACTCTTTACTTTGCACTTTCTTCGTCACGCACTTGCTACGTCACTTGTAGTGACGTTTCAGTTGCTTCGTCACGCTCTTGCTACGTTTGTGGATATTGTTTGGGGCGGGGTTGGGGTGGGGTGGGGTGGGGTATTAACGTACCTTGCAGTTGCTTTGTCACGCATTTGCTACGCCACTACTCTTTACTTTGCACTTTCTTCGTCACGCACTTGCTACGTCACTTGTAGTGACGTTTCAGTTGCTTCGTCACGCTCTTGCTACGTTTGTGGATATTGTTTGGGGTGGGGTTGGGGTGGGGTGGGGTGGGGTATTAACGTACCTTGCACTTGCTTTGTCACGCAATTTCTACGCCACTTGCAGTTACGTTGCAGTTGCTTTGTCACGCACTTGCTACGCCACTTGCAGTTATGTTGCAGTTGCTTTTTCATGCACTTGCTACGCCACTTGCAGTTACGTTGCAGTTGCTTTGTCACGCACTTGCTACGCCACTTGCAGTTACGTTGCAGTTGCTTTGTCACGCACTTGCTACGCCACTTGCAGTTACGTTGCAGTTGCTACGCCACTTGCAGTTACGTTGCTCTGAAAAAGAGGTGAGTTCAGTTCGCACCCTTTTTGACCACAAAACCCTGTAAGGGTTCACGAACCACTTGAATTTTGTAATTTTTCATGACACTCTTTTTTACCATGAAACATGCACGCCGCTGTGGCCAAAACAGAATTTTCCTAAAATCATGGGCCGGTGATCGGTCCGCCGGGTATATTTATTTTTCTTCAGTAAATTCGTAATTTAAATTCCTTGGAGAGGTCGCCTCAATTGGATAATCTATAGTGTTTTACCACAACGAAACTGTAATTTACTGTAATTTTGTGTCCGGAGAGCTTCGTGGAAGTGTTCCTTTTTTGGGGTTTCAAACACAAAGTTGTCCGAGTTTGTCGAGGACATTGCCTGTCATGCCAGAAAGATATTTACAGACACATATGACATATGTGTGGAAGTGCAAGACAATGCCCAGCAGCGTAGCATGACGTATGTGTGGAAGTGCACCCCCCACACCCAAAATATCAACACAGGCATTCCCTTTTACTGGCTTTGACACCGCAAACATAGGTACAGGGGACATTAGCTGTGAGAATGTAACTCCACAAACCTTGTCTGGGCGTGCCGAAGTAGAAATCATATGAATGCAAACATAAACGCTAACAACATGTGAATTGACCAAATTTCCATAAGTTGGTTGATTCTCGCCTGTTTTGCTGGTGATACTCATAGTCAGATTTTGTCAGTGGAATGTCCCTATCTTTCAAGTATCATGCGCTGAAGACGCTGCTGCATCACCTGCTGAATGATGACCCATGAGGTGAGTGCAGACACTGGTCTTTATGACTCAGGTATGCTAGGTAACAATAGGGGTATGTCAAAATGCAGCCATCGGGTCGCAACCCCAGTCTTGCGACTAAAAATGACTCTTAATCAACTTCATCAGTTCCAGGATCGATAGACATTTTGAGCGCCAAATATTGTCGCGTATCACCGCTGATTCTTGTCCGTAAGTTGAATTGTGAATATCAATGTATCCCCATCTCAGGTTTACTAATGCTAGGAAATCTCAGAACTAAAGTCAGTTCTTTCACTATTTCACAAGTGAAACAATTTCCCTGACCATCCCCAGCCCGCGTCACATTGTCAAGTGGAACTTGGTACCCTGGCACCGAGTAAGTTTCTCTTCATCAATGTTCACAGGATGCTCGTCATCTTGACATGTTCACCAACGACCGTGTTGTTTACTGTGTCGGCCCATATAATCTTGTATCCGAATCTACTGTATCGACGCTTTATAGTGATGTGTTTGCAACTACCTCATCCTAGTTGACAGGTTTGTAGGTAGGGGGGTCAGAAAGAGCAAAGCTGGCAATGGATCAAAAATAATTCAAATCCATATTCCCATGCAATCATCTTTAATATGGGGATGTTCCTTTGGGTATAGGTTCGTAACTGGTCCGAGGCATCTTCCCCCTTTTTCCGTCATTCCATGGGGGCCGCACCTTGTCATTCAGCTGGATTCCAGCCAAAAACGCGGCGCCCACGAAGACGTCCCGCGAATAGAGAGCCTCTGTGTCACTACCTCAGCCAAGCAGCCGTGCCTCCAGAGGCACCGATGCCTGGCATGCAGCAAGGCAAGCGATTCAGGTGCACTTGTCAGTGCATCACCCCAAACGCACCTCCTCGAGCTCCACGTCGGCCCAGCGGCCGCTGAAGTGATGCTGGACACTTCCTCATGTATTCCATCGGGCATTTAGTTCGTTGATTTACCCATTAAAAATGGTGATAATCCATATACTGTAGTTATTGGATTATTGAATTTATTGGATTATAGGTGATTTTACCCATTAAACATGTGATTTATCGGATTATTGTCCGGTTTATTTGGATTGTCCAATATTGTCCACAAAAAAAACAGCAAATCTATAGGAATCCCAGGAGGATTTAGATGGAATTCAGCAAGGGTATACCTTCCATATGGAAGCCATGGCCTTAGGGCGATAACTATTGAAATGGTGATGTTCCATAGCTGTCAAATTACCAGAGGGTATATGACAAAATTGGATAATGTTGGATAATTGCATAATATCCATGTATTACCATTCTCCAACCCATTATCCAACCATAGAATATGTTTCAGATCCATCTATTACCATTCTCCAACCATAGAAATCCGTAGAATATGTTAATCTGGTTGGTGGTATACCTACCCCTCTGAAAAATATGAAAGTGAGTTGGGATGATTCTTCCCTATATGAAAAAACAAAAAATGTTCCAAACGACCAAACAGGTATATTGTATATGATATTCCCATAATTCCCATATTCATATTCCCAGTAAATGTCCATTAAAACTTACATCCCACTTTTTCATGCCATTCTCAGCATTGTTCATTCCCCCCAAAAAAAAGGCGCCCCTCCTTCCCTCCATCCCACTCCGCCTGTTGAAATGCCAGGACTCCTTTGCCCAGAACCATCGCCTACGGTGGATGTTGCCATAGCGGAGAAGTCGAAAAAGGCGCCATGTAACGAGTCATTGTATACCCTCTGGCAAGCGAACAGTTTGCTATTGAAAATGGCCCAGTCGAAATAGTGGTAAACATACTAACATAGCTATTGAACATGGCCCAGTCGAAATAGTTGCTTTACCCATTAACAATGGTGGATCTTTCCATAGTTTTTTGCAAACGTTTACCAGGCCGGGTAACTCACCAAAAATCCACAAAGGTTGAGTCATAATCTTTCATGGGTTTCTGGCCATTCCATGACTGGTCCCAGTCCATGAATCATCCCAGATAAAAAAAAGTCCACATGGCATGCCATGAACATACAAAGTGGGGCCCTCGTTCGATAGCTAAGTTGGTGAACATAACTCGAATAACTATATATGGTTTATGGTATTTATGACATTTTATAACTATATTTATTGGGGCTTATAAACCAACTTATAACTAGGGGGCCCCACATTGTATCAATGTTCCATTAGTAAGCCATGAGCAGAAGCTAGACTGGTTGGTGGTTTCAACCCAACCCCTCTGAAAAATCATGGAGTGAAAGTCAGTTGGGATGATTTTTCATTTCCCAACTGAATGGAAAGTCATAATCCATTCATGTTCCAGTCACCACCAACCAGATAACCATGTGGAATATTGATATGTTCACCATTGATATTATTGGAATGGAATCTAGCTTATTATTTATAAGCCATGCATTATTTTAGGAAATGTTCCAAACCACCAACCAGGGTATATTGTATATGATATTGCCATATTCATATTCCCAGTAAATGTCCACATTATGCCACGAAAATAAGCTAGAAACATCGTCACCAGATTTCCGTCATCATTAGGAATATTGATATGTTCACCATTGATATTATTGGAATGGAATCTAGCTTTCTTTTTTAATAAGCCATTATTTTAGGAAACATCGTCCACCAATCCTTCCGTTTTCCGTTCTGTTTTCCATGTCGCCATGTCGCCCAGTGAGGATCGCCGCCACTCCAATCCCAAAAATTCGCCGCTTCGATGCCAGATCCTTCGAAACGATACCTGGATCACGCGCAACGTCTGGATGGAGGGGGTTCCGGGACCAACTGGAATTGAGTGAAGTGAAGTAATGAAGTGCAGGTTTCTTGGGTTTTTTGCTGGGTTAAGTTGAGTTAAGTGCTAGTTGGGTTGAGTTGGGTTGAGTTCAGTGTTTAGTCGCGTCTCGTATTTTGCAGTTGGGCTTCATGTTCCCAATATTTTTGTAGTTTCAAAGCTACAACCCAAGCAATTCGAACAGAATGAAGGATGAAGCGATCGCTTCACTTATTCCGCCCTAAGTGTTCGTAGGAAAGGATCTTAGGACAAACATGGACAAACCTCAATGAATCCGGGTAGAAACCTAAATGAATCTGGGTAAATTATCATATTTCACTCATCTGAATTAAGATAATTAAGGATGATTCCCCATATCTAAACCATAATTTCAGATGAATAACTATTTGATGGTTGTGAAACTCTAAGTAGCTCCTTGGCTTCCCATTGAATAGGGAATATTTGTTGGGAATATTATAGCTCCCCCTAGCTCCGAATCGCTCCCTCCGTTCACGACTGGATAGCTAACTTAGTTAACTAGTTAGTAAATGGATTATTTCATTGGGATTTTTTGGGGGTAAACAAACGTCAGTTACTAACCAGGAATGGCATTTTTCCTATGGCCCATCTAAGTATCTAAACCACAATTCCAGATGAATAAACAACATGAAATCAATGGGAATTCCAGGATCCTTTAAAATGGAGGTAGTGTACCATATGTTTGGCCATATTTTGTGGGGATATTCCCTTACATAAGCCTTACATAAGCCTTACATAAGCCTTACATAAGCATTTTTTCTATGGTAGGTACCTCCAATCAATCGGATCCTATTGCATGGCCAAACAACATGAAAAGCCGAGACATTTTGGCGCCGCGCAGCAGGATGGTCAATATCCAGATGCAAATCCTTGGCACAGGATGGAACTCCTCCCAAACAAACAAACAAACAAACAATGGATGGATGTGTAAATGTCTTGTACATATACATATATGTATAATGTGATGTATACATATATATATATATAGATATCAAACCCAATATCTGGATGCAAACCCTATAGATCCATAGATTTCCTCAAAAAAGGTTGAGTTTTGCCAATAAAAAGACCATCATCGACTCGTAAGAAATCCAGGAATCTGTTGAAAGGCGTGCACCAAATTTCGCTCCTCTCTGGTGCTGTTTTCCAACTCAAATCGACATAGGGCAGCATACACCTTGAGGCCGGGGTCACACAGGCAAACCCATTTTGGGCCATGGGAACGCGAATTGCGGGGGTCCAACGGTCCAACATGTCATAAAGCCAGGTGAGTTTAATACAGTTCAATCAAAAAGATTTAAGAAGGGGTTCCAAATTGAACTATTGTAGCAAGAAAATCTTGGATTTGCTTGTGGAACGCCAACACAAAGATCATCACAAGGATAGTACCTCCAGGTTCCCCATATTTCTAGCGGATTTACCATTGATTTAAAAAAAAAAACATCACCTTCAGCAGACCCTGGAAGTGGAGACGGTTTCCGCTGAGGATACCCCTGGGTTGAAGAACATCCCCATCTGGTTGGTGGTTTTTAACCATCTTGAAACATATTAGTCAATGGGAAAGATTATCCCATACATTATGGAAAATAAAAAATGTGTGATACCACCAACCAGCCATCATAGATCGAAACCAATAGCAATTCTGAATTTTAGCAGTCAGTTTCCCAACCAAAATAGCAAAAAAAAAACTCAGCCAAAAACGAGAGTCAAACCAGTCCCAACCTTCTCCGTTCATAATTGCCATTTAGTTTGTTGATTTACCAATTAAAAGCATGGTGGATCTTTCCATAGGTTTTTTGTATGTTTACCAGAGGGTTTAACAGTTTGCTAACCATTATTATTAACCAACCATTCATCACCATCAATAACTATGATTAACTATCAAAACTATTAACCATTAATAACCATTCACCATTATGAACCATTAGCAAACTATGGTTTATATCCCAACTATGTTAAACATATTCCCAACAATTGGCTATAACTATGGTGAAATAACACATAATAACACCATAATAACACCTAACCATTCACCATTATTAACCATTACCCTCTGGTAATAAGTTCGTTTATAAGCCCCAATAACTATAGTATACTATAGTGATAAGTACCATAAACCATAGTTCTTGGAGTTATAAACCAACTTAGCTATCGAAGGGGCCCTACTTTGTGGTAATTTCTTACAGTTAGGATGTCTCATCCTCCTGGATGCCTCATCCCCCCCTGGATGGCATCACCCGAAAGATGGCATCACGACCGAACCTGTGGTGCGATGACGTCGAAATCCACCGCCACAGGTTCCAGGTATGGTGCAATCATTGAGCGCTTGGCGTAGCGATGACTCGGGATGTTCATGTCGTGATGACCTCATGGATGGCCCGATGGCCCGCACTTAGAATGGGAGGATCATGAGGATAGGATACAGTGATGGCGTTCTGGTTGATCATGGTAAATCAATATTAATCACTGTTAATCAATATTAATGGTAAATCAATATTAATCACTGTAATGGATAATATTAACAATATTGATACAGTGGTAAATCATGGTAAATCACATATTAATATTAATATTGTTAATCATTGTCAATATTAATATTCTTAATCAATATGAAAATCATGTTGATTAACAATATTAATCAATATTAATCAATATTAATCAATATTAATCAATATTAATCAATATTAATCAATATTAATCAACACAGTGATTAACAGTTAATCCTGGTAAATCATTGTTAATAAATATGAAAATCATTGTTGATCATGCTTGATAGTTTGTGGTTTTCTAAACGGTTGATCATGATCCATGATTGATATATGATAAATATGAATCATGGTTATTCTGTAATCAATATTTACCATGATTAATATTGATTGTATATATATATATCAATTAATTATACAATAAGTTAGCTAGTTATATCTAGTTATAAATTAATTGATATTGATTAATCATGGTCCATGGTTGATATGGTGGTTGATATTAATAGTGATTCATCAGCAGTGGGCTTGTGGGTTGATGAAATTTCGCTGGGTCTGTTGTTTTTTTGGGGGTTTTGTGAATGATTGTGTTGAGGATGCCGCTGGTGATCTTGACAAGTCTTGTACTCGTGCAAGATCGACCCAAGATCCATGGCCTGATGGTAAATTACCAAGTTGAAATCAACCATGGTCAGCCAGTATTGATCATACATGAGCTTGGGGATACTGGCCAGTGGGCTACTAGCCAGGCATGAGCTGCAGTAATGGTAAAATAAATAAATATATATATATAAAAGAAAACATATATCAATTTGACCAGTAATCAGTGTCAACCAGTGTTAACCAGTGTCAACCAGTGTCAAACCACTAGCAAAAAACATAGGATTCTCTGAAAATTGGCTCTAAATCAATAACAGTCCATGGGTTCATCATCATTTTCCCTACGAAAAGTAGCATATGACAAATCCAAATCATGTTGCAGTTGACAGATCCAAATCAACACTAATGATCATTCCCTATGGATCCAAGTACCTTCTTAGGAAGTGTTTGGGGTATAATTTACTATAATTTGGAGGGTTAAGTACATTCTCAGAGAGTGTTTGGATCCATAGGAATTATTAACCATGATTAATGATGCAATTAAGATTGATTAACCATGGTCAGCAAGTAGAAAAACCATCATTATTAACCATTATTAACCATCATTAAAAATTGCAACCATAATTAACTATTGCATCATTAAGCCATGCTTTGCATGTTGCAATTTTTGGGCCCTTTTTTGGCTGGTTGACTCCCCAATAAAAACCCGAAAAAACGGCGAGCAGCCAAGATCAAGCAAACCAGCGACGGCAGCCAAACCTGAGGGGCACCACAGGTTTTTGAACAAAACAGATGGATTGTGTCCTTGTTAACATTTGCTAACAAATAGAATTTGATTTTGTTTTGACACTGATTTTGTAATTTTGAAGACGCAACATCTGTTTTAACCACATTTTTTGTTTTTTTTTTTTGGCGACACACGACCGATGCTTTCAGGCAGAAAACAGGCGCAAAAACGGGATCCGGTTGAATCGACCATGAAAACGGGATCAGAATCGAAACACTGCGACAGGAAACTGGGATCCATGGTGACCTTCAGTTGTTTGTGTTGGTTTACAAAGTGAGGCCCCCAAACGATAGCTAAGTTGGTGAACATAACTCCAATGTTACTATGGTCTATGGTACTTATGACGAACTAGTTACTGGGGTTTATAAACCAACTTATAACTAGGGGGCCCTACATTGTATTAACCAGGAAACAAAAGCCATTAACTAGTTCGTTAATATCATATATCTACCATAATAGTTAAGAAACTGTTTTTAGGCAACTGAACGCTATCTTGGGGGCCCCATCCTGTACCAATTGTCCACGATGGGTCATGTTTTTTGTACCATGCTGTTCAGTTTGGGATGTTCTCTTCTTCTGTACCCGGCCTGGTAAACATACAAAAAACTATGGAAAATCACTATTTTGCATGGGAAAACCCAGTATAAATGGTGATTTTCCATAAACATAATGTTAGATTACCAGAGGGCATATTGTTCGACGAATGATTCTCTTTTCAGACATCTTAAACCATGCTACACCCCAATTTTTGACGCTTAACGCACCACTATTGTTGATGGATAAATCACTACTTTGGAAGACTAAGTAATATGAAATCTTAATTTCCATAGCTATCTTAGTTCGAGGCAAAATCAACCATTTCTTTCATGTTTAAATCATCAAGTCCTATACATATCTATATATGTATATATGTTTATTTAAATATATGTATATATATATATGTATATATATATACATATGTATGTATGTATATATAAATATATATGTGTACATAATAAAACATATAATACCGCCATCTTTGGATTCTTCCCACCCTGTTTTTCTCCCGTGTTTCACCCCCACCAAAACTGCACGAAAAGCGGCTGAGTGCAATGACCTGCGCCAGCTCAACGCTGAAGCCCCAGACCGTCAACGCCAGCTCTTCATCGAAGCAGTCCTGGAAAATCTCACGAAAAATTGTGATTTCATGGAGGTTTTCATGTGATTTTTGTTGGTTTTAAGTTTTAATATGATTTTGATATGGGTTCTAAATATTTTGTATGTTTTTTGAATGGTTTTTGAATTGGTTCTATATGTTTTTGAAAGCGACACATGTTTTTGATATGTTTGTTGTGGGGTATCTAAATTGCGTTCATGGAATGGTATCTATATGTGTTGTTTTTTAATGTTTATATGATATATATATATATATAACATATATTATTAATAGTATTGCTATATATATATATAGATACGTATATTATATATGGTTTTTATATGGTTGAGACTGGTTCATAGTGGACTCTGTCTCTCCAACTATGATGATGAAAAGAAAGTGCCATGGTCAAAGGATGGAAAAAAAACATGTGCTGTCATCCATCCCAGAATGGGAATCATTGTAATGGGTATATGAATCCGTATTAAATATCCGGCTGGTGGTTTTAACCATCTTGAAAATATTAGTCAATGGGAAGGACTATCCCATATATTATGGAAAATAAAAAATGTTTGAAACCACCTACCAGAATGGGTATATGAGTCCGAATTAAGTATTAATGGATTCATGCAAATTCCCCAATATGGGTATACAATCCAACTTTTGCCCATCTTACATACGACATTTTTTTTGATACTGTCATACAAATTATATGGACTAACTACAGGGGGAACCATACTTGATAATTGGTGCACTAAACTATCTTCCCCTAATCAACCAACTTGATAAACATGGACTTTGTTTCTCCAAATTAGATGACCCAAACCATGAACCAATCCTGATGTTTTGTGCTGACGGTGGCCCTTTCTTAGTGGACTTTCAACCATCAACAGATAGGGGCCCAACAAAGATAAATAAATAGATGGGGATTACCAACAATACTGAGATTTGCACCAAAGATTACCGTCTGGTTATTTAACATAGCCATGGAAAATGGCCCATGTATAGATGGTTTACCTATAAAAAATGTGATTTTCCATGGCTATGTTAAATAACCAAAGATGGTCCAACAAAGATTCACATGATTCCCAATAGGCTATCCATTTGGATGTGTCTGAACATGGGGGTACCCTTTATCGCTGGATGGTTTGTTTGAGGGACAATCCTACAGGGTGGGGCCCCCAAGATAGCGTTCAGTTGGTTTATAAGTGGTTTAACAATGGTTTATGGTAGATATAACTATAGTTAATGGTGGTTATAATGGTTTATAAACCAACTTATAACTGGGGGGCCCCATCCTGTATTAAAATGGATGGATTTTTAAGGGTACCCCCATTTATGGAAACCCCCATTTCTAGTTGATTTATGATTGGGAACATGCCAGCAATCCCCGTAACTCACCGGCAAGTTCTAAGAGTCCATCATCTGCGAAGCCAACTCCAGGTCGACAGCTTTGGTCAAACCTGCAGCTGTTTGTTTCGTGAAACAATGCGGCTGATGTTTGAGCTGAACTAATTTTTTTTTCCCAAGTTTTATGACCAAACATTGAGAAATCCCGAAAAACAAATCCTAACTTGGGGGTGCAGTTGAGGTTACAAATGGTTTTTTCACCATGGTCCCATGGTCATAAACCCCCATAAGTTGTCATAAGTTGGGATATATCCATTAAAACCATGGTGAACTCTATCCACTTGGTTCACTGGAACTGCACTTCCAAGAATCTTCCAAGTATAAATCCCAATAAATCCCTCAGGGTGGGGCCCCCAAGATAGCTAAGTTGGTTTATAAGTGGTTGAATTCAATGGTTTATGGTAGATATAACTATAGTCAATGGGGGTTATAATGGTTTATAAACCAACTTATAACTGGGGGGCCCCATCCTGCTGTAATCCCTGCACCATCTCTCTAAATTCCTATGATTCCTTATACGTCCCTATAAAATCCCTATACTATCTAGTTAAAAAGCCCTATATTTCCTTATAAAATCCAAATAATTTTCCCTATACTTCCATTCCCTACAATCTATATAGTAAATTCCCTATTGCACCCCATAAATCCTGCAAACAATCCCTCAAAAATCCCTATTGCACCCCATAAATCCTGAAAACAATCTCTTCAAAATCCCTGTAAAATCCCCAAAATAAATCCCCAACATTTTCACCCATCCTCCCATCCCCGGCCCCGGCCTATGCAATCCAAGGCCACTTGGCACGTCAACGCCATGGCCTGCAGCAGCGTGACCTCGTCAGCCAGCAGCTCCAGGACCTGCCGGGCCTGCGCCTCCAGGGCGGCCGCACGCTCCGTTCCTTGGTGGGTCCCACGGATCCCACGGATGGTCGGTGAACTTGCCACGGATGGTTAGTCTTTAAGCCTTCAGGTCATAGTTGAGAGTTCAACTTCATATAGATGATAGTTCATAGTTGATAGTTCATAGATGTTCATAGTTGAGAGTAGGTGAGTTCACCCCAGTTGATAGTGGATGATCTAACCCTAGTTATGTGAAATCACTAGGAAAGTCCCCATAGTTGATAGTTCATAGTTGAGAGTTGAGAGCCTATAGTAACCATGGAAAACCAGATGATATTTACCCATAGCTATTTAGCATTTGTTCATGATAGTTCATAGTTGTCATAGTTGAGAGTTGAGAGTTCGTCCCAAAGTGAGGTGCCACGCTGGCCCCAAGGAGAATGGAAAGAATGGAACTGGATAGAAATGGTGGCAAAAGAGCCGTAGAAACAAAGTGAGATCCATAGATATGTCCCATAGCGGCAGCACGCTCCGTTCTTGGGGTCGAAAGGCAGATAGTGGGTGGCTTATGACTATAGAATTCTGATGGGATATCATAGTGGTTATGATTATTGTGGCTATACTATGGTAATAATGATCATCATGATAATTCATATCATTATGATATTATCACAATGGTTATTGTTATGGCTGTACTATGACTGTGATATCACAATTATGGTTATTATGGCTATAATTCTAAAATCATTACTGGTCGGTGGTTGACCTACCCCTTTGAAAAATGATGGAGTTCGTCAGTTGGGATGATGACATTTCCAACTGAATGGAAAAATAATCCATTCATGTTCCAAACCACCAACCAGATGATCAATGTGGGATGATCCACCAAGTATTCTTGATACCTTATTAATGGGATATGAATGAATGATGATTGAATAAGGTGGAATATGATTAATCAATGGGAATACCCCCAACAAATCCCAATGAAATAAGCCATTTACTAACTATATAGTTTTGCTAACTCGCCCATCTAAGTATGACGTTGATGGGTTTTTTCTATGCACCAACATTCACAGCACAGAACTGGGGCAGCACCTTTATATCATGTTATAATTATCTATAGTTACTATGGTTTATAAACCAACTTATAACTATGGTTAACTATGGTTAACTATGGTTAACTATGGTTTATGCTAGATATCTCTATAGTTGCTGATGGGTGTTAACCAACAAACACAACTGGGGCAGCACAAACAAACGTCACACCATGGATCCGATGCAGTTCGCCAATCGCAAGCTGCCGCAGACTCGGATGATGCCCTGCAGCGACTCGCAGATGGCGCCGTACTCCATGGGGTATCGGATGGCGCCGCAAATGACGCATGGCGCAGTGTGTTTTCTGGGCGTTGGGGGTTCGGGGTTGGGGAACATGTCAGATTCAAGGTTGAACACCATGATATACTTAGATGGGCCATGGAGTTAACAAAACTAGTTAGTAAATGGCTTATTTCATTGGGATAGATATAGGGCGTAAACTAACCCCAGTTACTAACAAATTGTCCCTAACTCCATGGCCCATCTAAGTACTGTACCGCCATGTACAGCTGTTGGATTATGGGAAAAATCAACGTGTTTTCTGGATGCTCTTTTGGGAACATCAAAAAAGTGAAAGAGTGATGACTCACTGGTTATCTCAAAGGATTCTGATAGTAAAAACTTACCCTCTGGTAATGAGTAATAGTTTGTTATTTCAGCCATGGCCATAGAAAAAGTTGATTTACCTATGAAAAAGATGGTGAGTTTCCATAGTTATGTAAAAGTTTACCAGAGGGTAACCGCACTTACTAAGTGGATTATAACTTACCCTCCGGTTATTTGACAGTTTGCTATGGAAAATGACCCATAGAAATAGATGATGTACCTACAATAAATGGTGATTGTCCATAGCTTGGTTGAGATACTTCCACTTTTCGTTCAATCGAGACACCAGACACTTCAGTCTGTCAGCGTGGTGATCTCTGCCATTTGGGTGTGTCTTTGAATATACATAGCTATTACCCTCTGGTAATTTAACATAGCTATTGAAAATGGCCATAGAAATAGTGAAACAATGGTGGATTTTTCCATAGTTTTTTGTATGTTTACCAGAGGGTATACATAGCGACAGCCGTGTAGTACCACCCATTTTTGTTGCAATTTGAAGATGATTGACCAATGCACAACCCCCTCTGGTTTATATTTATAAGTGGTTTAACTATGGTTTATGGTAGATAAAACTATAGTATTCATGGGGGTTTTGTTATGGTTTCTCCATATTTTCCCAGAGGTTCCCTACATATTTCCCATCCAATAATGTCCTTTTGGTAAAAATAGGTTTGGGCCGGTGACTGGTTAATCCCATCTATCATCATAGAAACCTGTTGTTTTTCAGGGGTAAACCTTCAAACCCCTCTATTTTCATCAACCAACCAATGGGAATTTGGAACATCTACAATGTGGGGCCCCCTAGTTATAAGTTGGTTTAGGTTCGCTCCAATAACTAGTTCGTTATTTGCGTACCATAAACCATAGTTTTTTTTGTTATTTGCAACAACTGAACGCTATCGAACTAGGGGGCCCCACTTTGTAGATGTCCCAAATTCCCAGATTTTCCCATGAAGATCTCTGGACAAAAAGATGCTGAAAGATGCTGAAAGATCTCTGAGGCCCCTGAGGTCCGGGCCCAGCTGTGCGCCCGAGCGAACACCCACCAGGTCAAAGCCTTTGATCAGGGCCTCTGCGCCGAAGGGAAGGTCAGAAGGTTGGAAAAAAAATGAACCATCGATACAAGGTGGTACCCCCTAGATAGCTAAGTTGGTTTATAACTCCAATAACTATGGTTTATGGTACCTATAACTATAGTTAATGGGATTATAAACCAACTTATAACTTGGGGGGCACCACCTTGTATGTTTAATCTATTAATATGTGGGTAATATTATTAATCTAGCAATGGAATTAATATTATTAATGTTAATAATGAACCATAGATATTTCTATTAATATGATTAATCTAACAATGGAATAGAACAATGAACAATGGAATTCACCATCTAACTAGATTAATAAAATTCCATTGTTCCATCTAACCATCTATTTCCTCACCGATATTAATATTATTAATCTAACAATGGAATTAGATGAATGAATGGAATAATAGATATGATCAAATATTGGTTGGAACCATGTCTATTAATCATCGATAGATATTATTATTACTATTATTATTAATATAACACCTTGGATGAATCATATAGAACATATTGATAGTAATAGTAATGAAACATATCGAAAATATTAATCATCGATAGATATTATTATTCTATTACTCTATTACTATTAGATATCCATAGAAAATATGAACTGTGGATATTATCCATGTTTAATATTTTGTTATAATGGAATAGTATATAGATATGATGAAATATGATTGGTCTATTATTGATCTATTATTAAATATTATTGATATCAGCTACTGTCAATATTATCAAATAAAAGTAAAACATATTCTAATATTTATTATCGGCTTCGTTTTTCCATTGTCACGGCCTCATCTCGATGCTTCTAATAATCTCATTCCTTGGTGGTCACAAAAATCCTGTACATTGATCTCATCATTCAATGATGATATCTGGGTATACTATATTAATTCACTAACCTGAATGAAGGCCATTTGGGGATGATTTCCCTTACTAACCATGATTCCAGTGAGGTCGCAGTGATATAATTTATCCAGATGATATGTTATCCTGCCATTGAAACGGTTTCACTGGATAACATATTGAAACCCATTAAACAAGAGCTGATGGTCAGCTCGATAATTGAGGGGAATTGTAGCGGTGGTAGCCAGCAGTAGGTATTGGGCTCTTTGCTGGGGGATGCTGAACACACTTCCAATCACCAAAGTCCTCTCCAACCTCACGCTAAGCCGCAAAGACCACAGAGGTCTGTTTTGCCAGCGCCACAGCGCGGAAGAGCTCCAATGGCTCAGGTTAGGTCAAGGCCTAAAAAGGGGCCCCTGAAGCCGGTAGCATCGGTGGCGGATGGAATGTTGACTGACTCAAGTGCCAATGTTGCACCGGTAAACATTCTTCATCAGTCAACAACTCTTCATCCACACAAAAATTAGCTACTGGGCCAAATCGATCCAAGGCTGATTTGCCAACACGTTTGTTACGTTTGGCTGCTGTGAAGGTGGGATCAAACAAAATGGCCCATTCCCATGTTTGGAGAAAACGCTGCAAACCTAGCCTACACTCAGGTCGCTTCTTCGTAAGAGCATCAGCAAGAGCGTAGTCTGAGGCCAGCCATCTCAATTCGCTGCCGCAGCGTTTGAGGTTGTCCCTCAATTGGAAGGCTTGCAGTGCTGCACGAAGATTGCTCAAACCAAGCAAAGGGCTCTCGTTCACTTCCACCGCGTCGAATCCACCTCTCGAGTCGGTGCATAGGACACCTCGCACCAAAAGACTCAAGCGCTCGGTCACATCGACCAAATCTTCTCTGTACTCTCCAGGGTTGCCTAAGCGAGCACCATGAATTTCAGACCAAAGAAGACGAGCTCGGAAGTTGACATCCTCAGCTTCCAAGATGGACTGGACCTCTGCATCGTTGGATCCAATCGCACGTCGCTTCAACTTCCAGGTGCGCCAAGCAATGAGCATCATCTTGCTGACGCGACCATCTAGTGACAAAGGACCAGAGATGAGGTGGATCATACCACCTGTACTACCTCCTTGGTTCCTATTGGCATGCGCCTGGTCACCCATGCTGATGAAAACCATGTCATCCCACTTCTTGACATCTGGCAAAGGAAAAAACTCCAAAACAGTGGCACTATTTCTCACCTCCCCTATCATGGCCTGAATCTCGCGCGCGTGCTCGAGAGTGCCGCCCATGGTGATCTCGGTGAGCAAGAGATTGCACCTGGCAGTCAGTAAGGGTTGAGTTTGAACAGCAAGCCACTGCAGTGAACCTAGAGCTGTTCGGCAAGCGCCAACTTCTTTAGGAGATAGAGGACCGTTAGAACGAAGACGTTCAGGTTCAATATCCACATCGGCAATGGTTTCAACGTAAGAAAACTGTTCGACACGAATGCTAAACTTGCCATCTTTGTGAAAAACTGTGTGAACATCACTGCCAGCATGTCTATATGAACCCTTCTTGATGGTGCCCCACTGATATGCCGAGTCAATGTGACGGCATACTTCTTGCCACTCACTGCTTTCTTGATCACCACACCTATGAAAATCATCCACGTGTCCTCCCATCAAACCGATGAGACGTGGTCCATGTCCAGATGGGTCTCGTTCATGTTTTGAATACCAACACCACAGACATCTCTCGCCTAAAGTGGGCACTCCTCCCAACTCGCACAAGGTCTTGTTGAGACTCAACCATAGACCGCGAGGTGCAGTTGTAGAACCATAGATGTTTCGGAGAATTCTCAAAACAGAGTCTGGAGGTGCTTGAAGCGCTTCACAAAGCTCTGGCACACCAGTGGTATACAACTTGTCATCAGCTTCCGTGGGCATCGTTTGGAGAAATGCTGTGGCTAAGTCCAAACCATGCAGTTCCCATTGATGTAAAGTAGAAGCTGTATAGATCAAATTCTTACCTAAGGAAGAAATCACTGGTGCGCTGGTTTTGAAATTGCGATCAAGAAGAGATGGATGTTGAAAGCCCAGAAGAACTATGCGCGCCTTGGCCTTCTTGGTGGCATCCGCGTTCACCACCGTGTTCTTGTTCTCAGACAGGTCCTTGAGCGCGTCATGTCTCTCATCTGGGGCCACATTCTTCCAGGTGAGAACCCACCTGGCCTTCAAGATTCTGCCAGAACCAAATGCTTTGGACACCTCCTTGTCATCGATGCACTTGCGAACTGCCGCATTCTTGAGGAAGGAGTTGACCTCTTTCCCTTTTGCTCTGGCAAAAAGTTCACGTTCAGCCGGAGTCAAGTTCTTTAAGGAAACTTCTGAGGAGTTGAGCTTGCGAACAAGGTATAGCACAGGATCACGCTGAAAGTTCTTCTGCTGACGGTGGGAGCTAAAGTCCAAGTCCAGCTCAAAGCATAGACACTCCCCGTCATAGGATTGTAAACAGCTGAGAACATCATGCTCAGTGATCTCATGTGGTGCTTCTTGTTCCAAGGTTTCAACCCATTTGAGGTCATAGAACTCCAGCTTCTGCTTCTTGGCCTCTGATGCAGTCAAAGGTGGTGAATCGTCAACCATTTCCGCAGTCTCTCCACCAGCACCATAGTCATTCACCGGCAAGCTGGCGCCTGCAGAAGTTGCAGGGGCAATCGCGCTAGGCTGCGAGGTCGCCGAAGAGGTCGCCGGAGCGATCACACTTGGCTGAGATGCCGAGCCAGTTGCAAGAGGTACAAAATGATGTGGTGCAGGTACGTCTTGGCGAAGTCCAAGTGGTGAGCTGCGATGAACTTGTCGATAATCCGCATCAGCCAGTGTTTGTTTGCCTCTGGCTCGTCGGATTGGAGCATACGTAGTTGCATCAGTGCCGTTGGCAAGTCTGGTATCTCGAGCTCATCAGGTGATGGGATCTCGGCTGTGACGTCAATGAACTCTTTCTGAGGTAGCATGTCTGCCAAAGTGCGCCATTGTGTCGGGTCATTCTTCTCAAAGAGCTCATGTTGCAGACGCTCGGTCTCATTGACAGGCCGTACTGAATGCGCTGAGCATCGCCAGAGCTTTCGACCCATCAAAACCCAAATGATGTGCTCTCTGGTGTCATCACCTTCTTGGTGTGGTATAGCTTCAGCAAAGACAACTCTGCCAGGACCAGCCCAATGTGGACGACTGGACTTCTTGAGGCCACCTCTGTTGCCTTGGTGGTGTTCCCCAGTCTGGACACGTCGCCAAACCATGACGAGGTCAGTAATGGAGAATTTCCTCAGGGGTTGTCTCACCGTGGTGTTGGACAACTTGCTCAGAACTCGCTTGGCACGAGACTGTCGGGCTATTTCTTCAGCATCTTGTCGGGCCTTGGCCACATTGACGAACTCTTTGGAAGGATCCACAGCCTGCCAAAGTCGCACATCTTCATCAGAAATAGAATAATGAGAACCAAAAGCCCATTGATGCGCTGAAAAACATGCAGTGTATTCTGTTGAGTTCAAAGCTGAACATGCCAAAGCAAGAGTCATTTCTGGAGTGTTGTCCAACGACTCAGTCTGAATCGCCGTTGCCACATGCTTCACATCCTTACCAGCCGCTTCCACAATGCCGTGACTCCACGGTTCCTTCTCCGGAGGAAAATGAAGTCTTATACCTTGGGCCAGCACAAATTCATGAAAATAAGCAGATGCAAAACTTGAGGCATTGTCAGGAATGATGATCTCGGGTTTGGGATAGTGAGCTAACCAACCAGAAACCAAAGCTTGAATCACCTCCTCACTGGACTCCCCATGCATGGTGTTGTCGGGGTATGTGCGGATCAAAACCGCTGATCTCAGCTTGGTAGCGAGGTCAATGATCAGGAGAAATCTGGCCTTCTTCTTTAGGCCAGGAACTGTCCACTCAAAAGCATCTAGGCCTATCACTTGCCACGCCTTCGGCAGGGCATGAGTTGCCGCTGGTGGTACTTGGCCTGAGGAAAGACTGCCAGCCTTCAAGGACTTGCAGGTCTCACATGAGTGCTCCAGGGCTACACGGACTTTCCAATCAGGTGCTCCTGAATCTTTGATGACCCTCGCTAAGTTTCGGTTGGTGGGATGTCCCGCCGCCTTGTGAAAGTGGGAGACTCTTGTCTTCCATTGCTCCAGCTCATCAGGGTTAGGCTCAACAGAGCCAAGAGGTTGTTGAACTGGAAAGAGATTGCCATCGCCCTCTTCAAGGACGTTCAGCTCCTCCTCGATGGAGACCATAGATGGTTGATCATCAACGGCAAAAAGAAGTCGTTGATTGCGATCTGATAGGAGTTCTTGTCGCCATGCATTGGCAATCGCCTTCACCATGCGCCAAGGGTAGTATGAACTCTTGGCAGTCTCCACTCCAGCTACATGACTATGTCGATGACCGCCAGGACAGGTCTTGGTCTTGAACTTCTGGTGAAATGTTGAGCTTGTAGTGCGAACCATCCACTGCTTCCTCAAAAAATCACCAGCGCCATCATTGGCCCGAAGACCATAATTGCAGCCATCAATTCGACATGGCAGCCATTCACGACCATGAGCATGTAGAACTTGTTGAAGACGAAGAAGAGGACCTTGGCCCCAGCCAATGCAAGGCCACGGCCATTCCCAGTAGATGTCGATGTCGGGGTCCTCCTTCAGAGTGTTCTCGATGAAGTGCACGGCGTTCCAAAGCATTCTAATCTCCTTGCGACGATATGCAGCCAAGAGAATCTTCTTCTCCGGATTGCTGTAGTTGATGTACGTCCACTGACACCACATTGTGCATCGCAAGGAAAACCAAAGTCGCTTGGGTTTGTGTTGACGCCGAAGTTCTCGAAGATGAGCCCATGTCTTGTCCTTGTACACATCAAAGCCTTGATGCAGATTGATGCGTCGTGGTCGCAGACCTTGTTGAAGGCATGCTTCTGTCAGCCAGGAGTGTGGTGCGCAAGCAATCTCCCAGACACCATCATTGCCGCCAAGAAGAAGATCAGATGCCGCAGAGGCCATAGAGGTCAGCAAGGTTGTAGCCATCAGCAGAACCTTGGCAGCCATAGATCTCGTCAAGGGCGTAGAGCTCGATGATGATGTCGAAGTCAAAGAGGAAGACGTCGAGGTTATAGTTGGTGGTGATGTCATAGAAGATCTCTTCGAAGCCATCGGCCGGGTAGATGATGTAGAGCCATCGCCATCGTTGAACCTCACCCTCTTGGACGTCGTAGAGCTCCGCAAGGAAGATGAACTCAAGGCTCGACCCACTCGGCCTCCTCCACCACTTGCTCCTCCTCGGGGTTCATCACGCCGAACTCCATGTTGATCGCCGCCTGACGATTTGCCACCAAAGTTCGCACGTGATCCATCTCCTCGGCAGTCAGGAAGTTGTGGAGGTCGTGTGCCAAGTTGGCCATCTCCTCCTGCTCCTCCACCATGTGCGTAGGTGTCGCAATTGAGGTTGACACCGGATAGGCCTTGGCCTTCGCCTTGGCCTTGGACTGTGTGCTGGAAGGTTTGGCCTTCAAGCTTGAAAGATGCTTGCCCACCATGATCTCCAACTGAGTCTCCGCGTCCACTTTCTTCTGCATAGCCAGGCAAAGTTCCGCAGATGGTGGGACTCCGTCCAGCATAGTCTCCAGCTCCTGCAACATACGGATCACTTGGTGCTCGTTCTCCGCTTTTGTTGCTTGAGCCGTCGCTCCCCGACGGGGCGTGTACTCCAACCTGAGATTGCATACACGGCACTGTATCCACTGTCCAAAGGGATTGGCCTTTGGCTTCGCTGCTTGATGGTTGCCGTAGCACGGCCACTGATGACGACGCATTCTGGGGTCGCGAAGATCGGGACCCACTTTCCTTGCCTCGTCGAAGGGTGGTGGCGAGGCTTTCTCTGGCGTTGATTGCTGAATCTCGGTCAGCTTCTCCACCTGTGATTTGGTCAAGGACTTCCGCTGCGCCATTGCAGGGTAGATCTGGTGGACTCGAATTTGGTGTCACTGTCGAAGCGATCATATGAGCAGAAGACTGCTGGGAGGCACAAAATCTCAAGGTGTTCCCATGCAGCTTCAACAAATTTCGATGTGACTTCTGCAGCTTCTCACTTCTATATATGTGTTGTGAATCATGAGCTTCTTGTATATGTGCATCAAACTCCAAAGGCATGAACTGTATGAAATGGTTCTCCTCATGTTGTGTAGTGGCAGCTTCCATGACATGTACCCGTGGATGACCAGAAAAATTGGCGTGACCCCTCGTGAGAAAATAGACAATGTCCAAAACAAAGTGTCCCTTTCGATTGGAGGCCAACTGGTAAACCATGGGTTCAATCTCATGTGAATCTAACGCCAAACCAGTCATGAAATCGATGGTCATTGCCGAAGATGGACTAGACAAATGATCCATGCCAATGAGAATGGGAACCAGGGAGTTCATGTCAAAGTCAGGGCTATGAAGTTCAGCAGGATTGGGAAGAGCATATAAACCAAACTTTCGGGTCTGACCACTGACACAGGAGTTAATCTCCACCTTGTAGAGTGCCCTGCCCCACCGTCCATTCCCAAAGCGAAAATATGGACGATCGCCTTGGCGGATGTCAATCTGCGCTTGGCTGTCTTTGGACAGGACAGCAGAAATCAGCTTTTCTACCGCAATTTGCGGTCCAGCTGAGGCTGTCGCTCCGCAATCAAGAAGGCCATGGGTGCTAGGCAAACTCTCCTTTGTGGAAGCTTGCAGCTCATTGGGACTACGAAGCATCTCCAGGCCGCCAACAAAAAGCTCAGAGTGATACGCATTGACTGGTGGTCTCAAAGGACCCTTTCCAGAGCCAGCATGTCGAGGACCCTTGCCCTTGAGCCATGCTTGAGACTCTAGCCAGTGGTGAGACTTGCCCTTCTTGCCCTTGGAGCGGCCCATGTAGAAGTCATCATAGGCCTGGTAGTCCCAAGGTGAAAACTCTGCAGCATAGCCAAATTTGCCCTTGGACTTGCCCTTGGTATAGTGTGGATGTTGCCGGTCAGGACAATCACGTGAGAGATGCGGACCATTACAAATCCAGCAGCCCTTGCCCTTCTGACTGTTGCCAGACATGGAGTGTTGACCAAAGCCTCTGTCCTTTCTCAAGGCTGCGGTGGCACGCTGTGCCTCACTCCAAGTACGCTGGGCCTCAACTGCCAGGCTTTCGGCCACCTTTTCTGCCTGCTGAGCCTCTCGAATGGCCGCATCATCTTCAGGATTATCCTGTGGTTCTTCAGGAATTTGCTCTGCAACATAAGTTTCTGGCCAGTCCCATGACGAGTCATAGTATGACCAGTCCTCAGCATAGTTGGCATCTTCCCAAAACTGATCTTCATGTTCATCTCGTTCTGCAGCAAAAGACTCCTGAAAATGAGCCTGGTGAGTCTGATGGCGTTGGCCAGCAAATTGTTCGTCCCATAAGGTCTGCAGTGCTTTAGTGATCTCCTCAAATTCCAGTGAGCCTCGTGTAGATGACAAAATCACCCGTCGCTCATCTGGCGTGAGACCAGCAGCTTGAAGAATTCTAAAACCTCGCAAAACGCCTAAAACAAAGGAGTCAGCAAAAGTCAGCTCGTTGATTTCAGTTTTGTCCTCAGCAAAGAATGATGGTTGGACGCCAGCAGATCGCCGACTTGGTGGTGAGTCACGAGGAACTCGTTGATACGCAGGCGAGCCGCTGTCTCCAGCGGGTCCAGCAGCAGCTGATGCAGGAGAAGTTTGAACCCCCACATCATCTTGATCATGTTGCCAAAACCAACCAAGTCCCCCATCATCATGTGACCATTCATCCTATTCCCAACCAACATCATCATGAGGTTTCGGTGGTAAACAAAAATCAGAAGTCTCAGAGCTAGAACCCTTCTTCTCTTCTGCAAGACGAACTAGGGATTCAACAAATTCAGCATAGCCTAGAGATTCACGGACTAGAAATGCCGTCATCGGTTCGCCAGGGCGCCTCTTGAAGTCAAAGTACTGGGAGCATATCGCTGAGGCGTTGGGCAGCGACTGCCTGACCAGAGGGCTGGCTGACAACCTTCGAAGCAAGGTTCGAGTGCCATCATAGTCATCCAAAGCCATATCCGTCCATGACATAGCCAAAAGACGTGCAGAACCTGTCAACCTGCTCAACAGTTTTGTAGCTACATATCTTCGTTTGTGTGATGGTGTAGCACGAAAGAACCATGCAACCTCCCTAGTATACCTTCTCCATGTACGGGCAGAACCATCCCAGCTAGGAATCACATCTTTACCGTCCGATGCCATTGCTTCAGGGAAAACTGGTAAAAGGTCTCTTCAGAGATCTGGTAAAAGAAGTCCTCAAGGAAAAAGTGAAAACACAAAAGGTGCTAGCAATCTTGGGCAAATACTTCCTGATCAGCCGGAAGAGCTCGTGGTTTTCAATCTTCCGAATCAGCCAGTAGGGCTTGAAGTCCAAGCAAGTGCACAAGGGAAGTAGCGCAAGCAAATGCTAGACCTGGGATCTTGGCAAAGAAGAACAGCAAGTAGTTTGCTATCCCTCAGCAATCCACCCAGCTGGAGCAGGTCGCCTGGAGCGATCACTGCTCCGCTACCAATGTAGCGGTGGTAGCCAGCAGTAGGTATTGGGCTCTTTGCTGGGGGATGCTGAACACACTTCCAATCACCAAAGTCCTCTCCAACCTCACGCTAAGCCGCAAAGACCACAGAGGTCTGTTTTGCCAGCGCCACAGCGCGGAAGAGCTCCAATGGCTCAGGTTAGGTCAAGGCCTAAAAAGGGGCCCCTGAAGCCGGTAGCATCGGTGGCGGATGGAATGTTGACTGACTCAAGTGCCAATGTTGCAGAATGACCATAGCATACCATATCAAGAAATATCACAATCACCACGAGGATGGTTAGATTTAGATATGATTAAATCATATTTCCCCTCCAGTCAACTATAGTTAACATGATATATATATATATAATAATAATAGTAATAATAATTATTGTTATTATTATTATTATATATATATCTGGTTGATGGTTTCAACCCCTCTGAAAAATATGAGTTCGTCAGTTGGGATAATTTTTCCCAACTGAATGGATAAATAAAAACCATGTTCCAAACGACCAACCAGAATATATATATATGTATTATATAACCACATCTTCATTGCCAAGGAAATTGAGCAACTCAAATCTCACATCCCTGCCCCAGCAAGTTTAGATGAAGACCCCTAATCACAATGCATACATCTAAAGACAGCATAATGTGGGTAAAACAATGTGATAAACCATCCATTTGGAAAAAGGTAAACATACCACCTATAACTTTTTGGTGATGACTGGGGGATGGTGCAAATGACATTTTGTTTTACCCACATGACATCATTTCCCTCTGGTAAACTAAAATGACTACGGAAAATCACCATGTTTAATGGGAAAACTCACTATAAATGGCAATTTTCGAGCTTTTTGCATGTTTACCAGGGGGTAATCTAGAGACACCTTCATCTCTCAGATAACATTCAGTTTGCCGATTTTTTTACGGAAAAACCAAGCAAGAATCGAGGTCGCAGCCATGTTGATGCCGAACTTTGGAATGGTTCCACACCTCGTTGAGCCCCAGAAGTTGAAATCTCCATGTCTACTGCTGGTTGGGATAATAACATGGTATTTATATGGGATGTATAATGGGATATATAATGGGATATTATCTACCATATATATGGGCCATGGAGTTAGTTAATTAGTTAGTAACTGGGGTTAGTTTTCCCCCAAAAAAATCAAATGAAATGAGCCATTTACTAACTAGTTAACTAACTGGTTGGTGGTTAAAAAAACATCTTGAAAAATGATGGAGTTCGTCAATGGGAAGGATGACATCCCATATATGAAAATGGAAAATAAAAAATGTTTGAAAGCACCAACCAGACTGGTTGTCTACCGGTTCTCAGATTCCCTAAGTTGGTTTACTAAGTCTAAGAGAATGGCTGGGAAGCACCAAATCTATTACTCACCCATGGCAAAATATATGTAATGACTCAGCAAACTCACTCTGATGTTTTTTAATATTTCAATCCCTATTTTCGACATGTTTGAACGCAAAGAAATATGCTTATATACAAACTAGATCAAACTAGAATTAGTTAGATACCAAAATTTCTGTCAACCAAAAAACTGACTCATTTATAGATTATTTTCCCATTTCAATATTTTCAATGCCATTTCGAGGATTTCCGCGCAATTGCCATGGCCGACACGACCGCAACGCGGTGGGGTTGCACCCCGAGGCGCGGACGCGAAGCCAATGACTAGAAGTCTGGCATAGCCTTTGGTCGCCACACATCTCCTCCAAGGTGGTGGTGGTGCCCCCCCAGTTATAAATGGGTTATAATGGCAATATCAAATGGTGGTGCCCCCAAAAAACTATGGAAAATCACCATGTTCAATGGGAAAACTCACTATAAATGGGCAATTTTCAATGGGTAAATCAACTGTAAATGGGCCATTTTCCAGTTATCCAATGGGATTAAACTGCATATCAAATGGCTATAGTTATAATCCCATTAAATGGCCAACTAAATACCTTATTTCCCATTATATATATATACAGTATATATATTCTACCCTCTGGTTATTGAACATAGCTATGGAAAATGGCCCATAGAAACAGATGTTTTTCCCAGCTATAAACCCCCATTTATAATGGATTTTCCAGTTCGCTATGTTCAATAACCAGATGGTAGTTCGATGTATCATCTAACTGCATATATCATCTATAAGAAACCATATATCATATATTATTATCCCATTTAACCATTAGAAACCAGCATATATCATCTATCAACCATAGTAACATTGGACTTATGTGCACCAACTGAGCGTGTGCCACGAAAAAGGACGAGCCTAGGTGAAACTTTTTGGTGAACGTTTGGGTTGGGGATATAAGGATCTAGTCAATGGTTCATCCCACTTACTAAGTGGATTGTAACTTACCCTCTGGTTATTTAACATAGCTATGGAAAATGACCCATTTATAGATTATGTACCTATGATAAATGGTGATTTTCCATAGCTATGTTAAATAGCCAAAGGGTATAACTTATAACCTCAGTTATAAGTGGATTAACCCGTACTTATCCCACCGAAAAAACTACGGATCCAGTCAACTTTGTGAGTCAACTTTGGTGAATATCGCCAATTGACTAGATTGTTATATCCCCAATTAACTATTGTTAGGCCCTTGTGCTAACTTGGTGAACGTTTGGGTTAATTGGGGATATAAGGATCTAGTCAATGGGGTTCATAAGCCAACGTATATCTTAAAGGCCTCACCTTGTAGTCTGAGATGCCAGACAATTTTTGAATTTTCTGAACTGGTTGCCAGTCAATTGGAATGTTGAAATTCCCAATATGTGGAATGTCATAAAATTCCTGTTCCAAACCATCAACCAGATATCATATACCATCTATACCATATATACCATCCATTAACCCACAATCATCAACCACCAGGTATACAGTATTATATATGGGAATATCATATATACCATCTATACTATCTATACAACTGGGGAATCCAACCTGATCAAACCTGGAAAGTTTACGTACACATCTCGCATTTTATCAATGTACAATGTGGGGGCCCCAGTTATAAGATTGTATACACCCCATGAATACATATGAACAGTTTTCTGCGTATCATGAACCATAGTTATCAGAGTTATAACCAACTTAGCTATGGTTTGGGGGCCCCACATTGTATCTAAGGATGATTTTGCCATATGTCCAACTTACTAGTGCTTAGCAGGGAATGAGGGAATGATCCACTGGCTAACTATCAACAATCATCCCATTCCACCATTCCCATCCATTGCCTGGCTAAGCACCAGTAAGTCAAGATGGCGGATTTTACAGAGACTACCTCCTCAAGTTGGACATGGGATACTTTCAGATGTTTCTGAAAATTCAACATCTGTAGCCTGGTTGGTGGTTGACCTACCTACCCCTCTGAAAAATGATGGAGTTCGTCAGATGGGATTATGAACTCCCCAACTGATTGGAAAAGTAAAATTCATGTTCCAAACCACCAACTAACCACATCTTCATTGCCGAAATTGAGCAACTCAAATCGCACATCCCTGCTCATTAGTAATTTCAACCCATTCCAACAGGATGGGGCCCTCCAGTTGTAAGTTGGTTTATAAACCATTATAATCCCCATTAACTAGTTCGTTATATCTACCATAAACCATTGAATTCAACCACTTATAAACCAACTGAACGCTATCGACTGGGGGCCCCATCCTGTACAGTACCTCCATCAATTGGATCCTGAAATTCCCATTGAATGGTTGATGTTTTTTCGTGAATTTTCCAACATCTTTGGGTACCAAACCCATCTTGTTGGCGATAAAATCTGGATAACTCATCACAATTCTGGATGTTTATGGTAGATCTGTCCATAATTAATGATGGGTTACAGGGTGGGGCCCCCAAGATAGCTAAGTTGGTTTATAAGTTGTTGAATTCAATGGTTTATGGTAGATATAACGAACTAGTTAATGGGGATTATTAATGGTTTATAAACCAACTTATAACTGGGGGGCCCCATCCTGTACCCTCTGGTTATGACTAACATAGCCATGAAAAATATCTTCGTCATTTCCAAACTCCCAAATCTTGGCAATGGACTATCGATTCCGAAACTAGACACCCTGAAGGTTCCAGACTATACTCGACCTGGTAAATATACAAAAAACTAGTGAATTACCCATATTCATGGTGTTTTAATGGGATATATGATGGTGATTCAATGGCATTTAATGGGATTTACTGGGATATATGATGGTGATTCAATGGCATTTAATGGTGTTTTAATGGGATATATGATGATATACCCTTTGGTGAACTAACGAAAAGCTATTGAAAATGGCCCCGTCGAAATAGCTGATTTATCCATTTAAAATGATGATTTTCCATAGTTTTGTGTATGTTTACCAGGCCGGGTATATTCCCAAAAAATGACAATTCCATTTGGAGGATCATCCAACGGATCGTTTTCAGTGACAATTGGGTGGAATGATAGGTGGACAATAAGTGTAGTTATAACTGGGATAATGTCAACCCTGGATTTTTCTCACCCCGTTTACGGCTGTTTGATGGGGAGGGTACCATTTTGTTGAGTATTTAAGTATTAGACTATAACTATTATCCAGTTGACATTATCCAGTCAGGTAACCATATCGAAACTGTCTTGAACTAAAGCTGTAACTGTGGTTACGTTCGATGATCCTCAACGATCCTCCAAGCGGAAAATCAACACAACCATCACAAAGTGGGGCCCCCGTTTACGATAGCTAAGTTGGGGTTCACATAACTCCAATGTCACGAACTGGTTTATAGGTGATATACATATCTATAGGTGATATATCTATAGGTTTATAGGTGATATATCTATAGGTTTATGGTACTTATAACTATAGTTACTGGGGCTTTTGTTAAACAACCTTCACATCACAACGAGGGGCCTAACAACCATCAACCAACTCATAAAATCTAAGAGGGCCGGAGATCTCTGAGACGCGTACACGCACTGATCGAAAATCTCTCCGCCAACAGGTTCATAAATCACCTGAAAAAAGTGGCAAATTACAGCTGGTAAATACATGTGGCTAGATTTATATTTACCATGCATGATGATTCCAGCGAACTAAAGCTCCATTTAGGGTTTTGTTTAGATTAGCATTTAGTAAATTTAGTTTCACTTCGCATTTGTTGAGGAATTGTTACACTCCAGTAAATTAACAGTTCGACCCTGAAAATAGCCAATTCTTAGTGGTTTCACTAGTCTTCCAACCCCCAAGACCCCCAAGTCATGTCAGGGTCGTCATGTTAATTGGCCAGAGGGTACCATGCATGATTTTACAACGTTCCATGAATTCCCAGCCACAAAATCCTCCATGAATCGTGGGAATTTCTTCAGCCACATGACGGATGACTGGAGGGTCATTTGTTGAATCTCTCCACATTGAAACCACTGGGTTTAGCATATTGGATTGCTTCATTTTGCGGGCTATGGGGGGTAGCCTCTGGTAATTTAGTCATATTAATTTAATCTAGCTATTGAACATCACCATATTTAATGCTTATAGATATAAATGACCATTTTCCATAGCTATCTTAGTTTACCAGAGGGTATATCAAAATATCACGAAGGGAGTGCTGCTTGTTGAAATCATCCACCATTGAAACCACCGAAGTTGAGCTATGAAACATGCCCGAATTCCCATCCCAAGTTGGCTGGCTGGTGAGTAAATATTCTTATCATGGGTCAGTGCGAAAATCTGCAAGAACCCACTTCGTATACCTCCGGTAATCAAAAATTGCAATTGGAAATCCACCATAAATCTGAATAAATTATAATAACTCAATAATCTCTGCTTGGTGGTATACCTACCCCTCTGAAAAATGAGTTCGTCACTTGGGATGATTATTCACAACTGAATGGAAAGTCACAATCCATTCATGTTCCAAACCACCAACCAGATCTGAAACAAGGCCATTTTGGGATGGTTCCCGTTACAGTACTACCCTTTAATCCAATGAGGTCGCAGCGAGATCGTGAAAAAAAAAAACACCAGAGGCATGGAGTTTTTTCATGGGAAAGTCATCTATAAATGGGAAACTTGTCATAGACATCTTTCAGTACCGGAGGGTACCCCCTACCTTAATTGACCAATCAACAGAGGTATGAAGTATATAACGGTCTCGATTTTGTTGCTTGGATCTTCATGTTCATGGGTTTCAACCATTTCTTTGGCTTCGCTAACGGCTGTGTGGGTCAAACCTAGAATCTGCAAATTTAAATATTTAAACCACCCAAACTGGTGTCTGAAAATCGGGTATCCCTAAATCTACTGCTTAACCATCATTAATCGTCACTATCACTGTCATCATTGCCAGGAATTGATTTTGAGGAGACTTCATGTTCAAAGACACAGATTTCTCCCAAAATCTGAACACAAGATCCCCAACATGTTTATCAATGGATCTTGTGTTTTAAACCATTGTCAAAATCTTGTGTTTTTCGATATGAGACTCCATGACCTATCACAGATTTCTTGGTGAAAAACACAAGATCCCCATGTCCCAGCCGCACCAATCCCACCCCCAGCCCAACAGCGCAGGGAAACCCCCAGCGCACGTCGCAGAACTGACCTTTGGTGATCTCGCCGACCTCGTGGCTGACCCGACCATCGTGGAAATTGGTGGAAACAACACATGGAAGGATTACCCGGCCTGGTTTTTACATACAAAAAGCTATGGAAAATCACCATGTGCAAAATGGGTAAATCAACGATTTCTAAATGGTTGAATGGTAAAGGAATCGAATGTCTAATCATTTAGTGGGTAAACATACAAAAAGCTATGGAAAATGGCCATAGAAATAGTGGATTTACCCATTAATAGCATGGTGGATCTTTCCATAGTTATGTAACAGTTTACCAGAGGGTACCTAACAAGATTACCTAACAAGTGGAAAAAAAACACAACTCATGGTTTCCATGGATTGTTGCGTGAAAAATGAAAGAGCTACCCACTAGCGGCTACCAAATTCTACCAAGTCTCACTGGAACATAAATCACCCATTTTTCATATTTGCTGGCTCATCCCACGGCTCGTAAGTGGGTTAGTTCACCCCAGTGATTTACATGGGATTTTTGTAGGGTTAATACACTTCAATCACTGGGGTGAACTAACCCACTTACTAAGTGGAAAATGGTGATTTTCCCATTAAAAATTGTGATTTTCCCATTAAACATGGTGGATCTTTCCAGTTCGCTATGTTAAATTACCAGAGGATACTATCTCTAATTTTTTTCTATGAAGGAACATCTAAAAAACGACCTCCTTTCACATCCCAGTCGACAAGTTGGGAGTGATGATTTTCCCCGAAAAAAAACGGCTACCCTCTGGTAAACCTACAAAAAACTTTTTATGGTCATTTTCAATAGCTATTTTGACATAACCAGAGGGTATGATCATCAAAGATCTCTGCCACAGTCGCGGGTATGGACCGACTCATTTCGTCGCATTTTCTGCAGTCCGACTCTTGCAAAGAACATCAAACAAGTCCCAGATTAGCTCACCATGCTGCTGGAATATGCACACCTACAAAACTGTGCCATGTTCGGGGATAAATGTAGGTGTGCATATTCCAGCATCATGGTTCGCAGGGAGTGACGTGTTTTCTCCATGTTGGGGATTTCTGAAAGGTGATCCCCAACCATGGGTCTCAGTACACGCCTTGGAGGATTTGGGTCCCATAGGAAACCTCCAAATGATCCAAGATCCATCCGTTGGTTACTGCAAGGCCACGAAACGTCTGGCCTCTCATAGGCCCAAAAACTGCCGGATACAGCAAACAATGACTGGTTACTGACAGAAAATGCTGAGAGATTTCGAAACAATGACAGAGATCAGGAGGTGCTAATACTACTGTGGATGGAAGAAACCTTGCACCACCAAAAGGATGGTTGAAACCCAAACAAAATACTGGGATGTTTACCATCTATTAAGTGGTGATTCGGATTTCGCTGGACCATCCACAGTAGGATATGCCCAAGAGTTGGAATACCTTCTGGTAAATTGTTACATAACTATGGAAAATCACCATTTATTAATGGGAAAATCCACTATAAATAACCATAATTAGGTAGTATAACCCCCTATATCATCAACCATTTTTAACTAACATAACTATGGAAAGATCCACCATTTATTAATGGGTATATCGTTCACATCTTGGCCTCACATGTCTATCGTTCAGGCTATCGTTCATAGTTCCTGGATGACCCCGATACGGGATGATAGGATGATACAGGGTGGGAGCTCGCGTTCAGTTGGTGAACATAAGTGGTTGAATTCAATGGTTTATGGTAGATATAACTATATGGTTTATGATGTTTATGGTAGATTTAACTATAGTTAATTCATGGTGGTTATTTCCTGGTTTATAAACCAACAAACATCACGTGTTTTCCCCATCCTGTATGATGATATCGTACTTAACCAAAAAATTGGTCAAAAATGGGGGCCCCAACATTTGATCTACCCAAAAGTTACTATGAATTGCAAATCGGAGTTTTTGATCCAACAAAAAAAACCTAGAATTTTCATTATTTCTGTTCCCAAAATTTGACCCATATATGTTCATTTCACTATGAAGACCATGTGTGGTGATTATTGATTGTGGTAGGTGGTAGTTTGCACTGGCTCTACCCTCTGAGTAATTTAACATAGCTAAAATGACCATAGATAGTTCATTTACCCATTAAACATGGTGGATCTGTCCATAGTTTTGTGTATGTTTACCAGAGGGTATGTATAACCACATCTTCATTGCAAATATATAGTTAAATCCGATTGCAACTAGACCATTTCTGGTGATTGTGGTAGTTGGTAGTTTGCACTGGCTCTAAGTCAAGCCTTGGAGATATCTCAACTGAGCTTCCGGCCACATCTTTCAACTTCTGCTTGTTGTAATTCACCACATAATCGGCTCCCAACTGTCAGAGTTTTGTCAGACAAAAGGACCCCTCATATCTAGTTTATCTATTAAATAATACCATTAACCAACTAGACTATAGTTATTTAATAACACCAAGTTAAAACTGTAGTTATATATATATAAATATTCAAACTATAGTTATCTAAGTTATCTATTTACTATCCCAGATGCGAACCGTGGTGCTGCAATATGCACACGTACATTTACCCCAAAAATGGCGCAGTTTTGTAGGTAAATATTCCAGCAACATGGAGCATCTGGGTATGGGACAAAACACCTTTTTTAACGTATTTACTTGGAACGTCTGGGTAGACACATGGTGATTAGAGAGATCCAAATGGGAAAAAAAACAAATGGGAAAGGACACCTGAAAATGCTCGGAAAACTTCAACAATTTGATGATTAATGATGCTCTTTCGATTTTTGAGTGATTTTTTTCAAGTATCCCGTATCCCGCAGTTTCAAACAGGTCCAAATGAACATGCTCAACATTTTGAACCAGTATTGATAGCACTAGATCTCACACACAATCGCAAACCCTCTGATCAGAGAGATGAAATATAATCAAATAACTCACAAAAACCTCATGTTCCCTTGAGATTGGCGTATTTTTTTGACAAATCGATCTGATTTCATCTCTCATCAACAAAAAAACAAACAAACATGTTCCTATTGAAAATCGTGATATTTTCCATGGCAAACTGTTAGTTGACCAGAGGGTATTCCCAGGTCCCCATTCCCAAATCATTTCGCAACGTTTTCTCCATCCCTTTCCGTGTCCCTTTCCCTGCCTTTTTGCACACCTCCAACTTATCATCCGAACTTGCCGCGGCGATCACCTGGATGATCCGTGGTTTCAAACCAGCTGGTTTTTCAGGACCATCCATGAACGCATTAATGGTTGCTTGGAATGTTTACATGTTACATATGTTACCTTCTGGTAAACATATAAAAAACTATGGAAAATCACAATGTTTAATGGGTAAATCAACGAGCTAAATGGCGATTTTCAATAGCAAACTGTTAAATTACCAGAGGGTACATCCCTACATATCCCTACATCTGATGATTCTCTAGGCTTCCACCCATTCTTGATGGTGAAGGAAAAGGTGAAGTCGCCCAAGTTGGCGAAATTTCCCAATGTCTGATCAAATTAACTATGTCTATTAACTATAGTTATTTAATAATCCACAATAACAATCAATAATCATCCCAGCAACCCCCATTTCCATCCATTCCCTACGTTTAGCACCAGTAAGTCATTTAAAAACCACCAACTTTGCTATTAACCATTCTATTATATTCTATAGCTATTAACATCTATTAACCATTTTCTACAACTAGCCAACTATATATAATATCATAGGTTATCTAGCTTATCTATTAAATAATACCATTAACCAACTATAGATATTTTATAACACCAAATTATTAACTATAGTTATATATATATATGATATTTTTTCAAACTATAGTTATGTAGGTTATCTATTAACCATTAACCACCTATAATAGACTATTAACTGTAGACTATGATAACTATGAACTATTTTATCTATTAACTATAACCACTAATGGGGGAATGGGATTATTTTAGCACCAGTAAGTTATGTAAAAACCACCAACTTCGCCTCCAGTTCCACCGGGTTCCACCGGGTCACTTTGGCGCCCACGGCTTTCCCAATCTCCACCGCCATGGAGCCCATGCCGCCCCCGGCGCCCGTGACCAGGAGCCACTCGCCGGGCTTCAAATGGCCACGGGTGACCAGGCCGTGGTAACCTGGAAGGAGCCCGATTTTTGATGGGAAATGATGGGAAATGATGGCCCGGGAGTTATAGATGGTGTATATATATATATATTTATTTATTATATACATTTATGAATATATTCTAAGTACTTTGGTTTGTTGGTACATATATATATATATATTTGGTATATGATATACATATTTTAAGTGTGGTAATTTACTTTTACAGAACATTACATAGTCACTAAGGATTAAACGGACCAACCAGTACAAGGTGGGGACCGCGTGTAAAACAAAGTTGCTAAGTTGACGCACAGAACTCACTTGGCGAATTCTGTTTGTGCAAGGTGGTGCGCCCCCCAGTTATAAGTTATTATTTAGTTTATAACTCCCATTAAGTATAGGTAATATCTACCTGGTTGGTGGTTGACCTACCCCTCTGAAAAATATGAGTCAGTTGGGATGATATTGTGGTTTATAACTCCCATTTATGAATATTGTGGTTATACTACGGTAATAATGATCATTATGATAATTCATATCATTATGATATTATCATAATGATGATTGTTATGGCTGTACTATGACTATGATATCACAATTATGGTTATTATGGCTATAAACATTACTGGTTGGTGGTTTCAACCTACCCCTTCTGAAAAATATGAGTCAGTTGGGATGATTTTTCATTCCCAACTGGATGGAAAGTCATAATCCATTCATGTTCCTTAAACCCCGAACCAGGTATATTATGATATTCCCATATTAATATTCCCATAGTAACTGGTTGGTGGTTTTAACCATCTTGAAAAATATTAGTCAATGGGAAGGATTATCCCATATATTATGGAAAATAAAAAAGCTTGAAGCCACGAACCAGGTAATATATGTTTGTTTTTCTTGCAGAAATTTGACCTGTAATGTGGGTAAAACAATCATAAACCAACCCATTTTGATGGTTCATGCCATTTGTGGTGATTCTTGGGATGGTTTATATATTATTGTTTTAACCACATTATCCACGTTTCAATTCTTTGATACAAGGTGGTGCCCCCTCCAGTTATAAATGGGTTATAATCCCATTAACTAGTTCGATATATCACCTATAAACCATAGTTATTGGACTTATGAACCAACTGAGCGTTCTTTAACTGGGGCACCACCCTGTACTTAGATGGGCCATGGAGTTAGTTAACTAGTTAGTAAATGACTTATTTCATTGGGATTTTTTGGGGGTAAACGAACCCCAGTTACTAACCAGGAATCGCTAATCCTATGGCCCATCTAAGTAGTTGTTTCGCAAAAACCTCCACCCTCCACCCTCAGAATCTTGGGTGCCTGTGGTGTAGCCCATGTGGAAACTCGCCTCGGAGGTCGTTGGAGCCGCAACTGTCTTGGATTGTCAAAAAAGGCACGAAAAAACAAGACCTACCCTCTGGTAATTTGTCACAGTTTGCTTGTGAAAATGGCCATTTGGCAGTGGGTCAAAACCTTGTACCCCTGGTGAACATCAAAATAGCTGGTAAATGGATGTTCATCTCACTAAAAATGGTATTAATGTGATTTTCCATAGCCAAATTAGTTTACCAAAGGGTATTCCCAGTTACCCATTTCTAGTGGATGATTTTCCGATCGAGGACAAACAGTTGCCCTCTGGTGCCATCAACCGTGGCTTGCTGGAAAATCAATCATTTGGTTTGATGATTGTCCCATTTAAATCTCCAGTTCATTGCCAATCTTAGATACTCTGCAAAAAAAATAAATTCTTTGCTGGTTAGTAGATATTCCCATTGATACCAAAAGACTAAAGGATTAAAGTACCCATCTAAGATTGACCTAGATTTATAGCCAGCCAGCCACGTTTGATGACGCCGCAGGGTAACCAATTAACCAAAGGAAGCGTTGACCCAATGATGGATGTGAACTACCAACTACATTCCACCAAAGCTCACGCTGAATACCCTCTGGTAATTTAACATAGCTATAGAAAATCACCATTTTTAATAGGTAAACCATCTATAAATGGGCCATTTTCCATAGCTTTTTGTATGTTTACAAGAGGGTAATCATTAAAAACTGCAATGGGTTTCCCAAGTGATCCCTGGATTGACTTAAGGACCCCCCCTCACAAAAGTAGAAAATCTTCCGATCTTCCCTATGGATTCCGCATTTTTGAGTGGATTCTCCCAGAAAAATCTATATAACAATAACAATATACCCTCTGGTAATTTAACAGTTTGCGAACTGGAAAGATCCACCATGCTATTAATGGGAAAAATCACGAACTAAATGGTGGATCTTTCCAGTTCGCAAACTGTTAAATTACCAGCGGCTAAATGATTTTTTGCAAGGTGCGGCGACAAAAAAAAACCGTGCAATGTTTGTTGAGTTTGTTGATTTAGATTCACCTCATGAAAAACAAATACTCGTTCGATATATCCCCCTACTTTGAGAATTCATCTCACTTAGTAAGTGGCTTCTACTCTGGTTGTTTTCAGTGGGATAAGTAGGGTGATCATCCACTGACAAAACTAGGGTGAACTAAGCTACAAACACGATCCGGGGGATGATCCACCAAGTAGTTACCCTCTGGTTTATAATGGAAAATCCTATTTAAAATGGAAAAAAAAAGGGATACACCCTCTAGGTCGTTTTATCCTCCATTCAACCATAGAAAAAAAAAACAGGAGTGCGGTTCACTGAAAATGATGGGAAAAACCAATCAAACCGCCAGTTCTCATCATTTTTCCCTTTTTGGCCACCCATCCAACTCTGGACATTCCCAAACTTTCTGAGAGACCAGACCCCCTGGCTGAAAGATAAGGCATCAGGCAGCGGGATGACGATCTGGCGGCACATTGGCACATCATGGCACATCTCCCCATTCTTGGAGTTGAACACATCATTAAAACCATAGGAAAACCATAGGAAAATGGTGATTTAATGAGGGTTTATGGTGGTTTAATGGGATTTAATGGGATTTATTGGGATACAACCATTGATATATGAAGTTTATTGGTTTCTGGTAGATATATGTAGATATGCCTATAGTACCCTCTGGTAAACTAACGTAGCTATGGAAAACCACTAGTTTCATAGGAAAATCAAGTATAAATGGGCCATTTTCAATTTTCTATAGCTATCTTAAATTACCAGAGGGTAAAACCAAGACTTGGGATTTTGATGGATTCTTGGGATCCTTGGGAATACTTAAAAGTTACAAAAAACATGCTGTTACCATCATTGGAAAGAACTCCTCGATCTTGCATTCTGTGGCTTCACCGAACTCTACATGGAACATTTCTGAGCATTTTCCACTCGGCCGCCCTTTTTTTTGTTTCCGAAGTCAAGGGCATTTTCCACACCCAAATCATCCCAAATCATCCAGGATGACCATGACTTAGTGTTTTTTAAGCCATGGCGACGACTGGGGATCCCCCTGTGACTTAAGATATTTTCAGCTCATCTGGACATAACATAATTCACCAAGCTGAACAAGTGGCGCAATGTTGGCCGGTTCCAACCCGCCATCATCCAGAATCTGGTTGAGGCAAAAGAACATGATTCAAACATATCTAAGTCGGCATGCAAAGGTGAGCTCGCTATGAATTACCCAAAGGAGAAACCCAATTTCTGATGGTGAAATTCCAACTTTCGATCTTTAAGTTCCATAGGTCCATAAACAAATCCAAATAAAATTGTACTATTGATTGACTCTATCTCTCCTCTCTATCTCTCTGTTTTTTGTTGCGCACCTGTTCCGGCAACACCATTTCCTCTCGAGCACATCCGGCCAACGTGGCCTCGACGTGCGTTCGCAACATGTCTGGTGACGGGATGCGGAAAGGACCCACAGATATTGAGGACCCTATAGCAATTCCATTTACCCTCTGGTAAACATACAAAAAGCTATGGAAAATGGCCCATTTATAGTGGATTTACCCATATAAAAAATGGTGATTTTCCATAGTTATGTTAAATTACCAGAGGGTATAATTGATTGGTCCAATTCTATAGTTGTACTTACCCTCTGGTAATTTAACAGTGCTATTAAAATGGCAAATTATAGTTGATTTAGAGTAAACGAACAGTTTGCTATTGGAAATGGCAATGTATAATATTTAGTTCGTTGATTTACCTATTAAACATTGTTATTTTCCATGATTTTCCATAGCAAACTGTTAGTTTACCAGAGGGTATCTTAGGATAGTCTACCGCCACACAGGAGGATAACATCAATGACCAGCTTGAAGCAAAACAAGTATGACAAGTAATTCATCAAAACATATGAAAACTGTCTTGGTGGTAGAATGAACAGTATTTTTAGGTAAAGTATGTAAGAATTATTAAAGCTATTTAATATCTCGGTAAATTCACGATCCAAGTATATGATTATGATAATGATAATGATTATATGGACGTTACAGATACATCACCAACATGCTGTAGCTGTTGTCCCACTAGAAAGTGGTTTTCTGATCCCACCCCGTTCATTTGTCCGGAAAAAAAACGTATGACTTCAGGGCCCAAACATGTTAGAAACTGTAAACCCTGTGCGTCCGGAGAGTCTTGGGATGCTTGATCCAATCTACCCGACATGATTTGATCGCAGTCACATGCAAGATCCATTGTTGATCACATCTCAATAATCATTGGATTGGTTTAAGGGAAAATCTTAACCGGAAACCATGGTTTTTACCATCAAATATAGGGCTTTCCGGTTAAAATGTTCCCATCATCCAATTCTATGAAATAAAACAACGTTCCAGAAATCGCCGTGGCTGCCATGGCTGTAATCCATTATGGATAGGTTAACCGATCTCAATCTTCACTCATCTTCTGGTTGGTGGTGCGATGTGCCCATCTTCATTTCCATGGTTAATAATGGTTAATAATGGTTAATAATAATACTGGTTGGTGGTGCGATGTGCCCATCTTGAAAAATGATGGAGTTCGTCAATGGGAAGGATGACATCCCATCTATTCCATGTATGAAATGGACAATAAAATTCATGTTTGAAACCACCAACCAGATATTATAGAACATACCAGTATATACAATGTGAGGCCCCCAAGATATCTAAGTTGGGGTTCACATAACTCCAATGTCACTATGGTTTATGGTACGCAAGTAACGAACTAGTTACTGGGGCCAACTTGTTAACCAACGTTCACATCACAACGGGGGGCCTCACATTGTAGTTATCTGATAGTTATATGATAGTTATATGATTGGGATTAATAGTATTATCAATTAGTTATCAATTTTTATTAATAATATTATCATTGGATCATCATTGGGATAACAGTCTTCCACGTCCACGAAAAATCGCCAGGAAAAATGCTGAGCTCCGAGCATAGAAGACTCGATCGCCGGGACGAAATTTCGTGACCTGCAGGATGGGGAAAACAAGATATCTAAGTTGGTTTATAAACCATGACATTATCCCCACGAATACTATAGTTATATCAGTTATATCTAACTGGAAAGATCCACCATGTGCAAAATGGGTAGTTGTCAACTATTTCGACTGGGTCATTAAAAAAAGAGCTATTTTGACATAACCAGAGGGTATAACCTCATTTATTTTAGTGGATTATGCCTATTTGTCCCACTTAGACCTGGGGAGAACCCACCTACTATCCGTGGGAGCCCCCAAGTGATGGATATCAACAACTCAAAGTCCAAAGGATGCCTGTTTCAAACGAGGAAATCAACATATCAACCCTGAAATTGACCTGAACATATCATTGCCAATCAGCCAGATACCGTGCAAAAAATGACAAATTCTTTGCTGGTGAACGTAGATATTCCCATTTTTTTCCAAAAGACTAGTTAGGATTAGTTTGTATCCATGTAAGATTGACCTAGATATCTCAACTCAGCGAACCTTGACAGCCTTAACAGATCTTAACAGATCTTAACAGCCTTCCAAAATCAGATTTCTGTCACTTTTCAGGCTGAAACAGTTTACCTCAATCGCTCCAACGGCCAGCTGAGGTATAAACCCAGTTGTGGATCTTGCCCTCTATTTGTAGCAGGCCTCGTTACATATTTCAAAACTAGGCTACCAAATAAATACATAAATAAATCAATAAATAAATCAATAAATAAATAAATAAATAAATACTATTTTTTTAAATAAATAAATAAATAAATAAATAAATGCATATATATATACATATCCATGATCCCAAAGTTGGTCATCATTTATCAATATTAGCATCGTCAAACAGCCCTATCCCCATCCGCGTCCGTTACCGCCACGCCTTGGATCCCACTTCCGTCACCACACCAGCACCTGTTGTAAGGCGGCAAAAAAGGCGGCTTCGACGACTCGAAGTCAAGGACTGAGGTTGTCACTAAGTGATGCTACAAAGGGGGGCCCCCTAGATAGCTATTTACATAAAACTTACATATATATGATAATTATTAGCTATTTACCCATGAAAATGGTGTTTTAATGGGATATATGATGGTGATTCAATGGCATAAAAAATGGGATTTAATGGGATATATGATGATATACCCTCTGGTAAACTTACAAAAAGCTATGGAAAATGGCCATAGAAATAGTGAGTTTTCCCATGAAAAATGGTGGAATTTTCCATAGCTATGTAACAAATTACCAGAGGGTAACCATGGTGAAATAAAGCCCTGGAAGTTTTCATAAGTTTGGATATATCCACTATAAACAAGCTGAAATGGAGCCACTTTCTTGTTCACTGGAACTGCACTTCCAAGAACCAAACAAAAACTATAAAACAAAAACATGTTTTTTTGGCAGCAGTGAAGTTTTACATGTCTTGCCATTCCTTAACAATAAATCGAATGGGTTTGGTACCTGAACATGCTGGGTACCCCGTTCCTGCCCATTTCATTGGGCCATCAACTGGAGTCCCATCTATTCAACATGTTCTTCAACAAACCCAGAGTTCTATCTTCAATTGTATCACCAAAAAACGCTTGTCGTATCACCAAAACATGGTCGGTTTATCATCCCTTTGTTTGTTGGTGTGGCTATATAGATTAACTCATCAGTCTTCCCCCATAGCAGGGCTATCAGTACCTACAGCAGGTTGGAGCAACCCTAGTAGATTATTGGTTAGTTATATATTATATAGTTATATCCCATCATCATCCCATCATATGAGTAGTTCCCACTTTATCTATTGTTTGCATCCAGAAGAAAAAAACGCTACTCGTATGTTCCAATATTATCTCATACAATGTGAGGCCCCCCAGTTATAAGTTGGTGCAAATAACTCCAATGTCACTATGGTTTATGGTACTTATAACTATAGTTACTGCAGGGTGGGGCCCCCAAGATAGCTAAGTTGCCTTATAAGTGGCTTGATGGTAGATATAACTATAGTTAATAGGGCTTATAATGGTTTATAAACCCAGTTATAACTGGGGGGCCCCATCCTGTGGTGCTTTTGTTAACCAACTTAGATATCGAACGGGGGCCTCACATTCTATGGGACTTCGCATGGGATCATGGGAATCTGAAATGGAAGGGTCGCCTTCCGTGCAGAGCACGAAGGGCAGCTTGGGCTTGTACTGGTACCTGGATTCATCGTTAAAATGGGTCTGTCTCATAGGAATACCCACTGTTTTGGTCGTTTTCATGGGAATCATGTACTTAGATGGGCCATGGAGTTAGTTTTACAAAACTAGTTAGTAACTGGCTTATCTCATTGGGATATTTTGGGGGTTTTAAGTTATCACCCCACTTACGAACTAGTTTTCCCTAACTCCATGGCCCATCTAAGTAGAGAAATATGGGAAAATACCGGGAAAACGATGATGAACCATCAACTTGCTGGGGATGCCCTATGTTCAAATACAACCACGGTCAAAACCACATGTCAAAACAAGCCGCTGTCCATTGAAAATGAAGAAACTGTTCCCAAGAAAACCAATCCAATGAGAGAATGGAGAGGGTTTTTACTCCCTCCAACGAACATAAATATCCACAAGAACTCACATGGCCAGCCATCAAAATCGGGGACTTGAGTGATGATGTACATTTTCGTTTACCCTCCTACCAATCCCGGTACAACCCTGCCATGAGCTGAATGGGAATACAATGACATTGCCAATCTGCCAGATGCGCCCTGCAAAAAATGGACCAAATTCTTTGCTGGTTAGTACAGGATGGGGCCCCCCAGTTATAACTGGGTTTATAAACCATTATAAGCCCTATTAACTACCTGGGGCACCCCCAGGACACCTTTTCCTGTCCAGATGAGAAAAAGTAAACTATTGGAAAGTTGGACAGGAATTGTTGTCCGGGACGGCTTTTCATAAAGCGCTTTCAAACGATGACATTGTACGTAATTTTTGCGCAACTTGAACGTAATTGAACGTAATTTGAACGCAATTCGAACGCAATGTGAACGTAATTTGAACGCAATTTAGCCAAAAGGACGTGAAAAACCGTTCGGCTATCGGAAAGGGCGTGAACTTTCGATCTTGGACGTGAAAACCGTCAAAAACTATGAAAAGACAACTTTTGTGGATCTGGACAAGAAAAGGTATCCCAGGGGTGCCCCAGGTATAGTTATATCTACCATAAAGCCACTTATAAGGCAACTTAGCTATCTTGGGGGCCCCACCCTGTAGATATTGATATTTCCATTGATACCAAAAGACTAGTTAGGATTAGTTTGTATCCATGTAAGATTGACCTAGATGAGTTGGACATGGGCGATTTTTTCGAAGTCATTTTATAACGCGAAAAAGGGAGCATCAACGATGAGGGATGAAACCAGTAAGAATTGGACATATTGGATCTGGTTGGTGGTTGACCTACCCCTCTGAAAAATATGAGTTCGTCAATGGGAAGGATGACATCCCATATATGAAATGGAAAATAAAAAATGTTCCAAACCACCAATCAGGGATTGAAATCAACTCAACCATTGAACTTTAACCCCGAAGAGAACGGATACCAAGCAATATTGAGATGTTGAGAACCACGTTGGATCCTACAACTCCCAAAAATAGGCGTTCTCAACCAATCAAAACGGGATAGATCAATTTCATTTAAAAAAAAAAAACAATCCAATTTTTAGGGCCATGTTGGAAGAGTTCCACGCATCCATTCACCGTCATGCATCGTGATTGGAGAGATCTGGAGCTGCTTTAGGGATGTTTATGGGGACTGGATAGGACCCCAGTCGATAGCATTCAGTTGCCTTGTAATTGGTTTTAACTATATGGTTTATGGTAGATATAACATGATATAACTATAGTTCATGGAAAATTTCATGGATGGTTTTTATGGGGTTTATAAACCAACTTACATCACTGGTGGGCACCATGCTGTACTCACACCTCATCGGTCACTGTGGGACTCCAAGGGACTGGGGTCACTTGTTCTGCAGCATGAGCAGCTCAGGAAAATTCAAGGACGCTGCTCGCGCGGAAATGCGCACCTGAAGCGTCACCTATAAAGGACCTCATGATCTAATGAAAAAGCTCGCAAATGACGAAGACGTGTTTTGCACCCCCCTGAACTATGGTAGCCTGCAAAGAATCCTTGAATTACTTACTTTTCCTTGTTGAATCCATGATTTTTCAAGGTAAATCCTTTATTTTCCCAGATGCCATTGGTTGTATCATGAGTTTCCCTCTTGTAATGGTCATGTTGAGTGATGAAAACCTCATATTGGACAAACCACAACTGACTCTTTCAGGGATGGCATATTTCCAGTCCATGATATGACAATGATAGGTTCTTAATTTTGAAGTAGTCTGGTTTTACTTCCTCTTCCAAACCATCATTCATGATGATGTCTTTCAAAGCTCGCTTCCTTTGCCAGGGTATTTAAAGATCTACGGTAGATCTTCATGTTTAAACACTGATGTAAGTAACATATGGCTCAAGGCGTTCTGTTCAAAATGGAATGGATGGTTACCCTCTGGTTAGGTCAAAATAGCTATTGAAAATGGTCCAGTCGAAAGTTCGTGGATTTACCCATTTTGCACATGGTGGATCTTTCCAGTTCGTTATGTTAGTTAATCACCATTTTTCATGGGAAAATCCACGAACTAAATCACCATTTTCCACCGTTTTTTGTAAACGTTTACCGGATGGTAGTCATGGGACGATCTTGCGTCGCTACATCTTGGAAGTGCGGTTTGATTCGACCCTGCAATGATCAAAGTTCTTTTTCTACGCCCGGCAATCTATTATAGTTGGTTAATGGTTAAATAATAACAAATAGATAGCCAATAGTTAATAATAGTTGGTACTAAAAACCAATAGTTAATAATGGTTGTTTTTTAATAACTTACTGGTGCTTAATTCGTAGGGTTGCTGGATGGGTTGCTGGGGGTTGCTGGGATGATGACATTACTAGTGATGATTATGGATCATTCCCGAAAATTCCCTACGTTTAACACCAGTAAGTCTTGGATGCCCAATTGTTTCTTCAGTTTTAGCGACTTAGGTCAACATCGTTCCATTAGAAACACACCAGATGTTCTACTGTCGGTAGCCATCCAGACGGACCAACGGACCAAGAACCCCCACCATGGATGATTAGAGTTTTTCATGATTTTTTCTGGCTGTTTTTCTGGCTGTTGTTAGGCCTAATAACAGTGAATTATAGTGGATTTTCCCATGAAAAATGGTGATTTATAGTGGATTATATGGCCATATATGGTGATATACCATAGTGATGTTCTGAACTAATGAACCAGATTAAGGAATATCACATGGATTAATTAATATATCCATATTATTTCTAATGGTTCATTACCAAATCATATGGATTATTTAACTAATATGGAATATCATATGGATATATATATATGGATCAATAATCACTTATAACTATAGTTACTGGGGCTTATAAACCAACTAACATCACTGGGGGGCCTCACATTGTATGGATCAAACATCTGCCTAAATCATGGTCAAAAAAATGAACGAATAAACCATCCCTAAATCATCCCATGAGGCGATCTATAAGATCTAACCAGAAGGGAAAAATGTTGTACGGTACTTACCAGTAAACCACACTAGTAAACTTCTATACCCGGCCTGGGATTTAATGGGATTTAATGGGATTTAATGGGATTTAATGGGATTTAATGGGATATATGATGATATACCCGGCCTGGTAAACTAACATAGCTATTGAAAATGACCATTTAGAAATAGTGGATTTACCCATTAATAGCATGGTGGATCTTTCCATATTTATGTAAGTTTACTAGAGGGTAAATCTCTATAATGAACTAATAAACCATGAGTTTTTTTTGTTTGTACTTACCATCCCTTTTGATCATAGCAATGGTAAGTCCGTCATTTGTACATGATCTTCCCATATCATGCCCCTTTGAGTATCAGGTTTTCTACAAAGTGGGGCCCCCTAGATAGCTAAGTTGGTGAACATAACTCCAATGTCACTATGGTTTATGGTACTTATAACTATAGTTATTGGGGCGAATCTAAACCAACTAACATCACTGGGGGGGCCCACATTCTAAGGAAATCCCAGCCAGCCATGTTTGACACTCCCGGCGATTTTTAGCGAAGATTCCACCGTTCATATCCCATGAAGATTCCACTGCTGGCCAGGAACCGAAAAAGATTGGAGCGACCTACCATAGAAAAAAGGCCTATATATGAAGATATATATATAATTTCAGGGAATACCCCCACAAAATCATATGGCCTTTTCATGCCTTTTCTTTTTGGTACTAATACGTAGCTCCAATAAATCGCTTCCTGGCCAGCATGGCACAATGGTCATTGATTAGTCCACCATTAAAAAGTTGCCGGAATCCCACAATCGAATTCATCGAAAATTGGAAGCCTTGATAGTAATGTCAACCCCGGATGAGACTAAACCATGGTTTATTAATTAGGGGGGTACTCCTCCAATAGTCATTTCATCTAATACTTAAATGGTACCACCCGAAATTAAACAGCCGTTTGGGGTTTATTAATCCAGGGTTGACATTAACCACATCGCTTTCAATGGATTGGCGGGAAAATCTTAACCGGACACATGAGGAAATTCATGGTCTTTCCCACAAAAAAGGTTTCTGGCTTTGCTGTAGATTTTCCCTTAAACAAACCAATCCAATGACACAAAGGTGATTTGGGGGCTTCCTAAAATAGGGGTACCCCCAGTTCTCATCCATTTTAGTAGGATTTTCCATGAAATAAACCATTCAGCTATTGGGGTACCCGTATTTATGGAACCCCCCATTTGCCGCAACTTTTCCAACGGCAACCGATCGGCAACTGGGAACCTCCTCGTCCTTCAGCTGCGCTTGACGCGGAAGTTCACGGATCACTGCAGCCTGCGAATGACAGGACGGTGCGACTGGTAGCTATTGGGTATTGGGCTGTGTACATCTAACAATGTATGGATATGGATATGTAACATATGTATAATATGTATATTTTGCACCAATACAATAAAAATAGTACTATATATATAATTATATATATATATATATATATTATATTGTGTGTATATATATATATGTGGGGGGGACCTTTGGGGTATATTTCGTCCGTTCCGTGAGAACTATCATATGTACAACTTACATTCGGTTTATTTACAGGCATGTGCATGACAGCGCCCTGGGAATGTATTAACCATTGCAGATGTACTCGAGGGGGTAAAATACATTGTAAATAGACCTGGTTTCTACTAATAAGTGTTGATTTTGCTGCTGCTAAATTTATGTCCTGAAATCAAGTAAGATGATTAATAATCGAAGTGCTCATAATCTTTTTTCTGCATCTACCTGCCACAGAGAAGTGACGACTAAGTTACCCTACATACTGATTCTCTTGTCGCAGCTTCTGTAACTGCTGTTTCTTCTTGTTCTGTTTGTTTCATGTTTGTTCTGTCCGTTTTCCCCACCTGTCAGGTGCGGGTTGTTAGATTTTATGTTAGCCAGCCCGCCTTCCTCCTTCCTCCTCCTTCCTCCTCCTTCCTCCTCCTTCCTCCTCCTTCCTCCTCCGTCGTCCGCCGGACCCCAACAGCAACCTCCGGATCAGAGCGTTCCCCGCCGGACCTCCACCGCAAGCTCCGGATTAGAGTGTTCCCACCTGGACCTCAACCACGAAGAAACTCCGAAGATATAATGCCAGATAAAATGCCAGAAAGAATTTCGGAAGATATTCCAGATACATATGCCAGAAAGGATGTCAGATAGAATGCCAGATAAAGTGCCAGAATGTCGGAATAGACGCCAAATACATTATCAGAAAGAATGCCAGAAATGAAAAGAATGTCAGAATAGATGCCAGAGAGGATGCCAAATAGGACGTCAGAATAGATGCCAAATAGAATGCCAAAAGAATGTCAGAAAGAATGCCAGAATAGAATGTCAGAAAATATATGCCATATATGGGTTTTTTCGCGAGCTTGCGGGTTCGTAGGGAATAAGGTCTGCCGAAATGCATAAGACTGAACCAGGTGGACCAGCAGAACAATAAGAATTTCCAGTTTCAATCTGGCCTTGGAAAGAATATTCGTGACACTTTTGGTAAAGATCTTTACGCAGTCTGTAAAACTTTAAGCCCGACAAACTCCGACGAACTTAACCTTGCGCGCAAAGATGTCCAAACATTTCCTACGTGTGTTTTGACGTTTTCGCCCCTAAAACGGATGGAAAAACAGCACGCAGAAAGTAAAATCGCATTTTTATAACCAGTTTTTCCACTTTGGCAACAACATTTTCACGTAGCAAATTCGGCCCCGACGAACCCCGACGAACTCCGACGAACTCCGGCGAACTCCGTTCCTGGGTCATCTCAGAAATTTGATTTCTATTTTTTTCCTGATCAGTTTTAACCTACCACAAAGCGACACACAGCGCCTGAATGCCAAAGTTCCTTCCCAGCTGCTACCAACAAGGACGGGGTCAGGGTCATACCTTGTGTTCTAGAAATCCCTTATTCCCAATGAACCACGTTGCTCGCGAAAAAAGCCAGCCATATATACTATATATATTTATAGATGAGATATTACTGAGATATCATTAATTATGACAAAACAATGTCATGCTGGGGATCCCTCGAAGTAAAGTAATTAATTTGTTTTCCCTTGTTTGGTTCCCTCTTCTTATTCCTCTTCCTCGTTCTTGTCCTGTGTTTTCTTCCATGTTCCTCTTCCTTGTTCATTTGTCATATTCCTTCCTCTTGATAATTTCTTTTCCTCTTTTTACTAAAGTTCCTTGTTCTCTTCCTGCTCTTCTTCCTTGTCCTTTTCATGTTTGACTTTGTTCTTTCTCTGCCTCTTCCATGTCCTCTTTTTTTGAGAGCGGGGGACTGGGGGAGTGCGTTTTTTTGTTAGTTTTACAGCAAGTTGTTGGTGCTAATTGTTCATAAACATCAGCATGCCTAATGTCTCTGCCAAAATGTTCATCCAAATGAAGACGCCACCAACCAAAAAAACAGTAAAAACATGTAAACACTACAATGGCCGATGGGAGGGAGACAATGTGAGAGACTGCCACACCCTAGTAAGATCTAGCAAGCTAAACTATTTTGAAACAGTTGCAAATGCAACCCTTTAATCACCCTTGCAAATTATGAGGCATTCATGTAAAAATATAGTGCTACTTTGGCAGAAGCGATGTCTTCGTTTCCAGGTGCAGCAGTGGATGGGAGAGTTACTCAACGTTTGGAAGTCGACTTGCAGTGTGATTGTGGTTTGAGCTCTCCTGATCGTGAGCATTTCACTTTCTACTGCGAGGCAAATCCTTGGCATGGTGATCTCAAAACTCCAACTGAAAGGCGGTTGCTTGTTCCTCTTGTGGATGCTCCAGCTGTTCTTCCATTTGAAGATATGACGGCCGACCCCATTCTGGTGGCTTTTCTACAACAGTTTGACCCACATCAAACGCCGACTTTGGGCTTGGATGGAAGTTGCGCAATCGCTCCAGGGTGCGAACTTTGGCAGCGTGCCAGCTGGGCTGTGGCGGCACATCTTGGGCCCACGGTCAATGGGTTGGTGCATGGTTTCGAGCAAACTCCTGCTGCGGGCGAGAGAGGTGCACTTCTTCAAGCCTGCTTGGCTTCCCATGAAGCGAACAGAGCGGTGCGCTTGCTGATTGACAACCAAGCTCTTGTGCAACGTCTTCATCGTGGCATGCGGCTTGGTCAGTGGGGTGGAGATCTTTTTCCATACTGGCATTATATCAGGATGCTTTTGGTTGATGGCTCTTCTTGTGCTTGGATTCCCTCGCATAATAAAGTTCCTCGATGGCGCCCACCCGAAGGGTGGCTTGATGTTTTGCGTTGCCGCATGCTCAATGCCAAAGCGGATGCTAGCGCGGCTGATCTTACAGGTCAATTTCGGCAGGTGATTGCTACTTGTTTGTCACAACACAGAGAGGCAGTTGTTTGGGCTGGAGAAGCTTGGAAGGCGCAACTAAAGGGTTCTCTTCCCTACTGGCAAGTTTTGCTTGAACACGAACCACGTCAAAACAGGTCGTTTGAATGAGCGTTTGCTGCTTCTTCAGCTGCATGGGTGGTACTTTTCTTGGCTTGAACTTGCCCTCCGGTTTGTTCAGTGCAAAGAGCTCCGGCTCTGCGTTGGCAATTTCGGCGTCTTAACTACTTCACTTCGGTGAGGAGCAGGTTGACGTCCTCCTCCAATCCAATCCAATACACTATATCTTTCATTCATAAGCTGCATTTTTCGTCCAAGGCAATGCAATACTTCTTTCAAGAAGTAGTATCCCTACGAAATATAGAGGTTTCTCAAAACATGCATTGTTCGTTTCTGTAGAAGTGCAGTCTTCCAAAACATTGTAGTATTAAGTTAAGCATTCAGTATTGCTGTCAAAAGGAGCAATGGTCGATGCACATTGCAGCAATCCTTGGTCGAACTCGATTACTTTTGAAGGAACATACTGCTTCCAGGTTGCAGCCTGCCCTGAAGACAAGACATATATTCCCTTAAATAAATAAACGATATTCTTGAAAGAAAACTGTAATGTGTGGAAAGATGCAGTACATCCTTCAATGGTAAGCCTCATTTTCATTTTTCTGCATGATATGTGCTTTTAAAGGAAAAACTTCACTTCTTTATATGAAATAATTAATTGCTTTGAAGACAAGATAATCCCTGAAACAAAAAACAATATTCTTGCAGAAATACAATATGTGAACAAATGCAATATGTGCTCAATGAAGTTAAGCCTCGCTCCCATTTTTCTGCATGACATTGGTTTGTAACGTGTTTTTTTTAAATAATGGTGCTTGTATTTTTCGGTTGTTTCACTCATATGAAAGGCCATATTTCATACGTTGTAGTCATTACCTGTCTCTTTCTAAACATATTATAGGTACACTTCTACTTCATAGTAACGTTTTTCTTCATATTATTGCCTGTTTTTCAATCAAATGGTTCACAGCCTTATCAAGGCAACTTTTTAGCATACCCGCACCAACACTTTCTTAAGGAATACAATGATTATTAAGAATAGGTACTCAAAAGATTCAATTCTGAAATGCTGCTGTCCTTCTTCCATAGATTCCTTTACCTCTCTAAGAGAACTTTGATAAGCTGTCGCTTTGAACATGACTTGAGATTCCTTTCAAAGAAAAACTACACTACACTCCCTTTTTAAGAGGACGGTGCAAAATGATGCCGCTTTATGCACGTAATGATGTGACTTTATGCAAGACATGTCATATTCTTTGAACACATATTGCTGCACAAGGCATGTATTGAAGGATTTTGCTTTGAAAAAAACATGCTGAAATTTGTTTGCTGATTCTATTTTCAAGTCTTGGCTGTGCTGTATTTCCTCCCATGGTTTCAAGTAACTTTCTGGGAAGGTGTCCAAACCATGAGAAAATCAGCAAACAATGCGCACCTGGATGATGTCCATGAGGTGCGGCTGAGCAGACATGGACAATGGCTCCTGTCCTTTGGTAATATTAGTAAACACGTCCATAAAACCAAACAAAAACTAAACCAAAAAACAACCCTATGACCCTATGTCCAAACCACTCATGGACCTCCATTGCCTTCTTTTGTTTTGTCTTTTGACAAGTTGGGGCAGAAGTTGCAAAAGGCCTGGAGAGAACAAAACGCACACACACACAAAGAAAAACTCAAGACTCAAAACACAAAAAACACTCAACGGGGGTCCATAAGTGGCTGGGACATAGTTTTTTTTTGGTGTGTGTGTTTAATATAGGATAAGGTTTCACAAGTTAATTCATGTGTGATTGGTGATTAGAATTAAATATTTTGAGGTTTTGAAACTAAGTCATGTATGCAGAAAGTAGCACTCCCACAGTCCCCTGTTCTGTTTTTGTTTGCCGGTCCATTTCCGAGACTGATGTGGCACTCCAACCGTGCCAAAAAGAACTCCTTCATGTCATGATTCATGTCCGATTCAAGCTGAACAAAGTTTATACAATGTCTATAAAACCGCTTCCTTCCTGACCTCCTTCTTGTTCTTCCGCCTTTTCACTTTTTGTCCGCTCCTTTTCCTTCGTCCTTTCGCTCTTCCTTTTCATGTTCATCATTTTTTTCTTCTACTCCCTTTGCCTTTGTCCCCTTCATTTCACAATGTTCCTCTTTTTGTGGCTCTTCCGTGCCTCTTGGACTTTTGCCTTTCCACCTTTTTCGAAGACTTACAAGACCTCCAGCAGTCCCAAAAGAGATTTTCAATGATTTTCATGTACGATACACACTATACATAGTATCAACTCGACCTCGTCCCTGTCCAAAATTGAAAAGGCGGAACAATCCCGGGCCCCTTCATGTAGGATACAGGATACGTGCCTTATACTTGAGAGAACAGGATACGTGCCAGCTTGCACCTTCGTCCTATGTTGTTGTGTGTTTTTCACCTTGCACTTGTTTCCGTGTTCATCTTCCGTCTCTTCTTTGTTATTCTATCCCTTGTTCTTTCTTCCTCTTTGTTTCATGTTTTTTCTCTTCCCTGTCTTACTCTACTTCCTTGTCGCCTCTCTGCCCTTCCTTGGCCAAGGTGAACGGGCAATGGCACGGCGGCAAAATGGGTACTCCCGCGTGTGATGCAGACTATACACATTATATAACCTCTCTTCCTCTGTCTCCTCATTTCAACCGTTGCAACTTCCTTTTAAATTTTGTTATCTCTTTTCTTTTTCCTTTTGCACTTCTTGTTCCAATTGCCTCCTACTTGTTCTTTTCCGCTGTTCTATTCCCTTTCCTTGTCCTCCTCTCTCTTCCTCTTTGTCCTCGCCCTCTTCATTTTCCTTGCTCATGCTCCTATTCTTTCGAATCTGTTCTTGGTCCTCGTCTTCACCAGAAGGAATGAGATTACAAAGCGGAAACATGAAGATGAACATGGAACACACACACACACAATGTGGAACAGGAAAATGAACATTGGACATGCCAAGGATAAGTAAAATACAAAGGAACATGACAAGTAAATTATTGTAAGAATTGTGCAGTGCATGCGGCATATTTGTCAGACCGTTCCGCGAAAAATGAATAAAAGGACAAGGGCAAGAAAGGAAAGGAAGTAAGAAGTGAAAATGAAAAGGCAAAAGGAATAGGGAAGAGGAATTGAATTCAGAACTGGGAAGAGGGAGTGGAGGAGGGCAAAAAAAAGAAGTGAACTTAATATTACTAAGGCCATTGAGCTGATTTCGGTTTACGGATGAACTTTTTGCATATAGCAAAAACCTATTTAGCGATATTCTTATAGATGTTTTTTATTTGTATAAAAATCACCTCGAAAAAAACTAGAACTCCGGAAACCATCGCCCCTCAAGGCATTTCAAAAAACACACATGGGCAACATTCTTCCCACCAAAATTCGACTTAAATGATGACCCAAACATGGGAAGAAGAACGCTAAGTTGGCGATACTCAAGGGTTTGGGTTGGAAACATATAGGGCCTGAACGGAAACCTCCGAGAAAAACAACATTTGTCATTTGGAGTTACGACTACAGGTTTGTGCGAGGTAAAATGGTGTATGTAAGAATCGGGTTGTTTTGAACTATTTACAAACAACAATAAACAGCATTTGTTACTATTTTCAACCTGATGCGGTTCAATATTGTACAGCATTGTTCAGTCCAGCTCGTCTGTTTTCTGGGATGTCAGGCTCACATCAGGCTTGCATGCTCCAACATCTATTTTAGTCCTCCTATGTGTTTCTTTCTGTTTGAAACTCAATATCTATGTGAGTTGTTGGTGGTGTTTGTGGTTTTGTAATTCGCAGCGCTCTCTCCATGATCTATATATGTTAATGGTATGTTAGTGGTTTCCCACATATTTTGCCTCTTGACAAGTCCACATGAAAGCCTATGTGTGTGTTTTTTGTATGGATTTTGCATTTATTTCTCCACATCTGTTTTAGTTTTAGTAGTCTGAATGAACATTTAATGTTTGGTGAATCTGCCTGGGCTTTGTTAGGTCTGTGTTGTTCGTCAATCGTTGCAGGAGCTATGTCAGTGATCCTTTGCATGTTCGTGGTTATACACTTTGTGTTTGATTTGGTATGATATTGAAGGTCTATGTTGTTCGTATCTTGTCCATACCGAAAAGAAAAATGTAAGTATATGAATATGCAAATATATACTTGTCAAAAAATAGGTGCCCCAACGTGTACATTCTTCAATTGGGATTTAAAGCTTTGGGGCACCCCTATGTTGAGGCATCATCACTTGTACTATTTTTTGTATAGTAAACTGATACTCGTGTATTCAGCATGTCATTTATTGAACTTGTTACGTCTTTAACCCATATGCTCTATTTGTGGACAACTGCCAAGGCCAAATGATTACTTGTGGCATTGCTTCTTTTTTGCATGCATTTGCATGAAACTAAGTCAATCGTTTATTTTGATCATTTCTGGTGCAGATTGAAAAGAACGATGAACAAATGAATTCTGAATTACTTGTGAAAATTATGTTGGATTCTTGTGGGTATGTTCAACGAGGAGTTCCACTTCGTAACGTATATAAAATTTTCCCAAGATATAGCCAACGTTTGTTTGCCTTCGGATTTCTTCCATGTTTTTTTCTGAACTTCTTATGCAGGCAGTTTGATGTTTTTTATTTTCAACCAAAAACCATACCTTTTTGCAAAATGATAATTATGACGTTTTCAAAACAGCATACCAGCTGCATATGAACTGCACAATATTTTTTCTTCTATTGCTCATCAAAAGTTCAAAATAACTTCATCAAAATGACAAAAAATAGAAAGTGATAGAGCCTTGACTCGAAGTTTCTTGTGAAGAAGGAAATTTCTACATATAGCGATGTCTCAAAATGAGGTGTCCTTTTTTGCTCTTCAAAGTGATATTTTGGGGGCCAAAAAGGACACCTCACCCTGAGACATATCCAAATTGAATTCAGGACAAAAATCAGCAGACATTCATAGCATATACAACATATATCCATGGGATATTCAACTCATGATTAGCCGAGAACAAGTTGAAACACCATTTCCAATTGTGTAACAAAGTGGCAACACACCAGACAACTTGCAGTCATCAGAGATACATCATCTCAGGCAAGGAGTGATTAAAACTATCACTTAAATGGTATTTCAGATACATCTCAGTGAAGGGAAACATGTGTTAAGTTAATACTCACATTTTTTCAAAAAAAACAGTTCAAGCAAGATACTCAAGTAATGACCTCAAGTAAACATTTCACTAACAGCAGCACCAAATGACGACTTCTATGCCAGCTGACTAAACAACTTTTTGGGATTTCACAAGCTGATTGATCAAAAATGGGCCTTTGCCCTTATACGGCCAACATGGCAACCAACTCAAAACCAACAGCAATCAAAAACAAGGTAGGTGGACAGAAATACCCTTCAACAAAAATCATTGGTTTCAGCTTCTTTTTCCACAATCTTCATGCATAAGTAACATGCATCATCAGAAGCAACTCAAGTACAGTCACAGGTAGCACAGTGAATCATCAGAAGGAAGAAGGTCACATAGGTAACAGGTTCAAATGATTAAAAATTTAAGAAGTTGTTGTTCAAAAGAAGGAAACAAACCCCTAATCCGTTCGCACAGCTTTTCTCACAAGTAAACCCACTCGGCAAACCTTACATGAGCAATCAATACACGCATGCAAATGCAATAAACACGAGCAAAAAAAAAACGCAAACCACATCAACATTGATACAAATTCTGCACCATACCCAGTTGCAAAGAAAAACAGAAAACAGATATGTGACATATGTTCATTCAAACAATAAACGCTTAAAAGAATAGGTATAAAAGTAGTAAGTTAATTTACGTAGGTAAGGTAAGTATATTTAGGTTATCAAAAAATGCACTAGTAAATGGTTGCCCTAAATTTAATCAAACATTAGTGAATTTGGTTGTAGGTCAAATTACTAATTTAGGAGACTTCCATAAGTTTTGTATATCTTTGAGATTTGAAGGGAGAAATGATGAAAAATGCACTGAGGTCACAATAAATATGCATTTTGAGAATACCAAAATCAAAACTTGAAAAAATAAAACACGCCCACTCATACTCCATCATTGCCACAAATTGTCTGCACATTGGCCCCAATATTTGAAATCTTTTAAATCTGTTAAAGTTCTGGGGAATTAAAAGATTTAAAAGATTTAAATCGTGAGCTGACCCTATTGTTGGAGGATTCCTGGAGACTTCAAAGATTTAAAAGAATTAAAAGATTTAAAAGAATTAAATATTTAAATCTTTTAAAGCTCTGAGGAATTAAAAGATTTAAAAGAATTAAATATTTAAATCTTTTAAATCTTTTAAAGCCCTGAGGAATTAAAAGATTTAAAGAATTAAATATTTAAATCGTTTAAATCTTTTAAAGCTCTGGGGAATTAAAAGATTTAAAAGAATTAAATATCTAAATCTTTTAAATCTTTTAAAGCTCTGAGGAATTAAAAGATTTAAAATAATTAAATATTTAAATCTTTTAAATCTTTTAAATCTTTTAATTCTTTTAAATATTTTAAATCCCCAAAGGACGTGAGATTCTGGGGACCTCTCGGGATTTAAATCTTTTAAATCCTTTGAAGCTCTGGTGAATTAAAAGATTTAAAAGAATTAAATATTTAAATCTTTTAAATCTTTAAAGCTCTGGGGAATTAAAAGATTTAAAAAAATTAAATATTTAAATCTTTTAATTCTTTTAAAGCTCTGAGGTATTAAATGATTTAAAATAATTAAATATTTAAATCTTTTAAATCTTTTAAATCTTTTAATTCTTTTAAATATTTTAAATCCCCAAAGGACGTGAGATTCTGGGGACCTCTTGGGATTTAAATCTTTTAAATCTTTTGAAGCTCTGGGGAATTAAAAGATTTAAAAGATTTAAATCGTGAGCTGACCCTATTGTTGGAGGATTCCTGGAGACTTCAAAGATTTAAAAGAATTAAAAGATCTAAAAAGATTAAAAGATTTAAAAAAATTAAATATTTAAATCTTTTAAATCTTTTAAAGCTCTGAGGAATTAAAAGATTTAAAAGAATCAAATATTTAAATCTTTTAAATATTTTAAAGCTCTGGGGAATTAAAAGATTTAAAAGAATTAAATATTTTAAATATCTTAAAGCTCTGAGGAATTAAAAGATTTAAAAGAATTAAAATTAAATCTTTTAAATCTTTTAAAGCTCTGGGGAATTAAAAGATTTAAAAGATTTAAATCGTGAGCTGACCCTATTGTTGGAGGATTCCTGGAGACTTCAAAGATTTAAAAGAATTAAAAGATTTAAAAGAATTAAAAGATTTAAAATAATTAAATATTTAAATCTTTTAAATCTTTTAAAGCTCTGAGGAATTAAAAGATTTAAAAGAATTAAATATTTAAATCTTTTAAATCTTTTAAAGCTCTGGGGAATTAAAAGATTTAAAAGAATTAAATATTTAAATCTTTTAAATCTTTTAAAGCTCTGAGGAATTAAAAGATTTAAAAGAATTAAATATTTAAATCTTTTAAATCTTTTAAATCTTTTAAATATTTTAAATCCCCAAAGGACGTGAGATTCTGGGGACCTCTTGGGATTTAAATCTTTTAAATCTTTTAAAGCTCTGGGGAATTAAAAGATTTAAAAGAATTAAATATTTAAATCTTTTAAATCTTTTAAAGCTCTGGAGAATTAAAAGATTTAAAAGATTTAAATCGTGAGCTGACCCTATTGTTGGAGGATTCCTGCAGACTTCAAAGATTTAAAAGAATTAAATATTTAAATCTTTTAAATCTTTTAAAGCTCTGGGGAATTAAAAGATTTAAACGAATTAAATATTTAAATCTTTTAAATCTTTTAAAGCTCTGAGGAATTAAAAAAATTAAAAGAATTAAATATTTAAATCTTTTAAATCTTTTAAATCTTTTAAAGCTCTGGGGAATTAAAAGATTTAAAAGATTTAAATCGTGAGCTGACCCTATTGTTGGCGGATTCCTGGAGACTTCAAAGATTTAAAAGATTTAAAAGAATTAAAAGATTTAAAAGAATTAAATATTTAAATCTTTTAAATTTTTTAAAGCTCTGGGGAATTAAAAGATTTAAAAGAATTAAATATTTCAATCTTTTAAATCTTTTAAAGCTCTGAGGAACTAAAAGATTTAAAAGAATTAAATATTTAAATCTTTTAAATCTTTTAAAGCTCTGGTGAATTAAAAGATTTAAAAGATTTAAATCGTGAGCTGACCCTATTGTTCGAGGATTCCTGGAGACTTCAAAGATTTAAAAGAATTAAAAGAATTAAAAGATTTAAAATAATTAAATATTTAAATCTTTTAAAGCTCTGAAGAATTAAAAGATTTAAAAGAATTAAATATTTAAATCTTTTAAATCTTTTAAAGCTCTGGGGAATTAAAAGATTTAAAAGAATTAAATATTTAAATCTTTTAAATCTTTTAAAGCCCTGAGGAATTAAAAGATTTAAAAGAATTAAATATTT